>BDUI01004608.1:37687-52743 GCA_002335545.1 Apodemus speciosus
ACAAGGTACCAGTAAATTGTCTAGGCTGGCCTTGAACTTATGATCCTCTTACCTTAGCTGAGATTACAGGCTTGCACCATCCATTAGTATTATGATTTTCAATATACAGTATACAGCAAGAAGGTATGGATAAACCACATCTGCATTTATATTGAATAACAGCTTTTAATGGCCTTTAAAATGGTTCCCAGGTCCATTGAGTCTCTGTATTAATTCCATGGCTCAGATCATCGCTGTGCATTCACATTGAGACCTACCATTACACAAGTCGCGGTGTCCCTTCCAGACTTCCTGGTGCTGCAGGTTGGAGTCACGTGACCAGTGCATACTGGGGAATGGCTACAGTTGTGGCATGCAGCCAGGAAGGAGGGGACAGCACACTGAGAAACAGCTGAAACAACGCCTCAAGAGCAACCAGGGGTGACTCAGGTCTCTCTGAGGCCACRGTCCCTCTAGAGAATTGTGTGGTGCCTCCAAGGTGGCTCAGTGGACACGGGCACCTGCTGCCAAGCCTGCTAACATGAGTTCGATCCTGGGGACCCACATAGTGGAAGGAGAGAACCAATTCCCACAAGCTATCCTCTGACCTCTCCATGCATGGGCATACTCACTCACTTAAATAAATCATTTTTAAAGCGTTGCTTGAAGGTAGGAAAGGGATTCAGATCCTCATTCCAGCGCTCAGCTTGTCGTTGGATAAGCGAGTGCACTTGTCAAAGTGGTTTTCCCCATGGGAAGGCAGCAACCAGGAGAGCAAATGCCTCTGCCCTGGATGGAGCCATGGAGTCATGTTTCCATGCAGACCTCGGCTACCTGCAGACAGTGGCAAGACTTCAGCCCCAGCATTTCTCRGTAGAGCGGCCTCAGTTTTTAAGTTGCCAAACAGCACTCCCTCCTGACCATCCTATCCCAAACACTAGATATCTGCAGAATGATTCACCATCAAAATGAAGTGTGAATATCCATGTGGCGTCACTTGGAGTACCTTAAATGGCATGTCTTGGGGCCTCTGTCTACAGTTTTGATTAATCAAAATAAACTGTCCAAAAACAACCAGCCATTTGTGTGTTTATATGATTGTAATCAGTGTGTGTATTTCTCCCTTAGTAATGTCTTCTCTGGGAAGACCAAAAAGACTTCCTGACTCCATAACAATTACRCCCACGGCTCCTTCTCGGGGAGTTATAATAAGCAACCATTCGGAAATGTCACCCATTCTCTCCCTTGAGCCAGGAAATGTCACCCTCTTTTCTCCCTTGCCTGAATTAACAGATCAGGCACATCGAACAGGTGTGATCCCGTCTTCCCCCACCCCCAAAATCAGCTAGGACATCATATACCTAAGATTGTATCCAGTGACCACGATGCTCAGTTAGCAATGCCCTTAGAGTCAAATCCTTATTTGCCTTATTTCTGCCTTCCGCTGCTTTCCACTGTTGATAGAGGACCTTCCACTGTGTCCTACAGTTCCAGCACCTTGACTATGAAAATAGGTGTGACATCATTTTCATCCCAAGGGTTCATAAAATGACACAGATAGAYAGACRTGACCAATGTACTGGGTCCTTCATAATCAACACATACACAACTCAAGGCAAACATTTTTGTTTCTCTTATGTGTAGGTATGTGTGTGACTGTGTGAGTTCRTGTGTACCACGTGTRTCTTCAGGCACCCATGGAAGCTAGAAGAGAGCATCACATCCCCTAGAACTGCAGTCCTCTGGAAGAACAAGAAGCACTCTCGAGTACCAAGCCATGTCTTCAGCCCATAGCATTTTATTAAACCTGTGAATNGAGACTATAGAGAGATCTCCTATAGTCATAATTCAGGAAAGAAAGAACTCAAGGTCATATAAATAATAGGAGGCAACTGAATCCAAAATGCATTTAGAAGGCAGGAAGCCAGGTCTGCTTRTGCACCAGGTACTCACAGTGAAGTACGAAAATGTAGGGAACCTTCAGATGTTATCATGGTAAACTGAAACTGTCACCACAAGCTAGAGACCCCTAAGAAGAAAATCTCAATGARGCATTTTCTACATTGAATAAGCCAGCGGGCATGTATCTTCTGGAAACTCTTAATTAAGTTAATTTATGTAGGAAGCCTCAGCCCACCTTGGGTGTCACCATCCCCTAAATAAGGAACCCTGAGCTGGGTAAACACGGGAAGTCAAGACAAGCACAAGAGAGCAGACAAACGTGCCCRAGTTGACCTTTCCCCAGCCTTTACAAGGACACGGTGTGACTGGCTGTCTGAAGTTTCAGCCTTGACTTCTCCGTGATGGTGGAGTGTAACCTGGAATTRTAAGATGAAATAAAACTCCATCTCCCCCTTAATTGTTTCTTGTCAATGTTATTTTACCAACCACAGCAACAGAAAGAAACTGGAAGGTGTTCTAGGGGGGTCAAAAGGCTGGAAATGGTGGTGGTGTTAACTACGGTWAAAGGAGAGGATTCAGTAAATGACAAATATCGTGAACGAGCTATGTATCCGATTATTCCGAGACATTCAAGAGACATTTAAGCAAAAGTGCCAAGCAAGCGTGTGACTATCCAATGGAAACCAGAGAAGTCTGGAGGAGCAAGTGACCTCTGGCATCCTGGCCTTGCACCCCTGCTGAGGGTAAGAACACAGAATGCCAGGAAGAGAGAGGAGGAGATGGCTTTTGGCTTTAGGTACACCAATACATAGTGATTTGGTATAGAGTCATGAAGAAAAGGTAACTAAAGGAGAATTGTTTAAAATAAAATCCTGAGAGGCTCTGCCAGAGCCTGACATATACAGAGGCAGATGCTCACAGCCAACCATTGGACTGAGCGTGGGGTCCCCAATGGAGGAGCTAGAGAAAGGACTGAAGGAATTGAAGGGGTTTGCAACCTCATAGGAAGAACAACAATATCAACCAACCAGAGCTCCCAGAGTTCCAGGGACTAAACCACCAACCAAAGAGTCCACATGGAGGGACCCATGGCTCCGCATATGTAGCAGAGGATGGCCTTGTCGGATATCAGTGGGAGGAGAAGGCCTTGGTCCTGTGGAGGCTTGATGTAGAGGAATGCCAGKGCAGGGAAATGAGAGTGGGTGGGTGGGGAGCACCCTCATAGAAGCAGGGGGAGGGAGGATGGGATAGGGGGTTCTGCAGGGGAAACCAGGAAAGGGGATAACATTTGAAATGTAAATAAATAAAATATTCAATAAAAGAAAACTTGAAAAAAAGAAAGAAAATGTGTGTCRGGGGTCATGTATGGTCACGAAGCAGCACTGTAGCTGTGCAGTGTGAACGGACCAGCCTGCAAGACCTGCTGGATCAGGTTATCACTAAGGCCATCAGTGACCTTAGGGGGAGCTGTTCCCAAGAGCTGGAGGTAATGGAAACCAGTCCTGTATACAGGAACCATTGGCAGGATAAGGAGAAAGAGTGTCAAATGAATGAGTTTGGATGATCTGCCCAGAAAATGTCAAAGACGATGTTTTTTTTTTTTTTTAGATGAAAGATTTGAATAAAAATAAAAGAGTAAGGCTTGATCCCAGGGTCAGAACAGACAGATGAACGCGATAAAGAATAGCTAATAAAGCTACATTTTTATTCAGTCTTGATTAAAAAAATGAAAGGAAAATATTTGTGCTGATGGCATCAGAATAAAACTTCAGAGAATATAAACCTGTTGACATATCTTGATAATTCAAAACATTAGCCTGGTTATTTGTGTTTCAAAACAACACTTCCTATGCAGTGAGCAGAAGGGCAACCTCAGAAATCAGTTGGAAAGGGGAAATGGGTTTGCGTAAGCCAAGTTTACATGCTGTACTCTACTGTCATGAATTAAATTGGTCTCTTTAATATTTATCCCAAATGAAAAGCCTTCACATGTTCAACCTTGCCCTCTATTTTGTTTAATCATTCACGCCTGAACCCTTCGTTTCAAGACTAATGGATGTGGAACAGAAAAGTGTCATTTTCATAGGAAGTTTTGTGTTATTTAGTCTTGGAAATTTTAGTTAAGAAACCATTGAAACTCAAGCAAAGTTCTGAGCAACCACTACATGACTCAAACAATTAATTTATCACAATTTACTTTCAAGTGTGAGAGCATTTGATTTCTTTTCATTGACAAGAGTAAAGCCCTACAGAATCTTTTACCAAATTCTATTCTTGAGCCTTAAAAACTACTTAAAGCATTTCAGGGTGATATCTCAAACCTTAAAATCAGTCTTCGTGCCATTCACATTTTCTTCTGTAAAAGACAATTTTCTTTATTGTTTATAATTTTGCTCCTTATTGGCTTCCGGGGTTTTGCATATGGTTCAGGAAAAGAGTCCAGACTTAGCTATGGAGACTGTTTAAGTTATATGACTGTGAAAACCTCAGAACATGTGAAGAGTTTTTGCTTGGTTTATTGTTGTTGTTTGTTTCTGGTTTTGTTTTTGCTTTGCTTTTTTTGAAATATGTAAATGTTTTTACTTAGCTATATGATTTGCTATGATTATATAGTTTGTTTTGTTTGAGACAGGGACCTGCCCCATCCTGGTTAGCCTGGAACTCCCTATGTAGACCAGGCTGGGCTTAAACTCAGAGATTCACCTGCCTCTGCCTCCAAAGTGCTAAGATTAAAGGCGGGCACCACTATACCTAGGCTAAATGCGTTCTTTTTTTAACCTTATTTTAAAAGTCCTTTCAGACTGGTGGGTGATTATTTAAAGTACAGCTGATCATGCTGGCCTTGTTTACCTAAATATGTAGATACAGATATAGATGGATATAAAAGCTAGTGTGTACGTACAGATAAACGGACAATCATAGACACAAGCATCCACGAGTAAAGAAAGAAGTTAGACAGACAATAAAACTACGAAATCGTGACCTTCATTAGGAAAACAAACCGTTGGTCCAGTTTATGCGGGCCAGCACAAATTTTTCAATCCAAACACAACTGGCTTTGATTTCCTGGCTAGCACATCAAGTCAAGGAGGGGACTAACATGAAAGGGATGATCCGTGATGTCAAAGGCTGCAGAGGTCTAGGAAAAAAACGTTTGGAGAGAGGCTGTCTCTTGGKATGGTGGGTGTCTGGAGGACGCCTAAGTATTCAACACTAAGAGGAGGAGGTCGAAGATAAAACATTTCAGGAACAGAGTGCGCCCCGGGAAAGCGAGCCCGTGAGAGCAGAACGCACGTCGAGGCGTCCGGACAGTGCTTTGGGAGAAGAGGGCAGAGAGGAGAAAGGAAGAGGACCCCAGTGTATCGTGAAAGATAACAAGAAGTAACTTCAGCGTTATTCTCATAACCGGTGTTAAAAYCACGGTCCCCCAGTTTTATCTGTCGCTGACCTACTGTCATTYACTTTGGTTCCTATGGGGACAGAGATCTGTTTTTGTAGCGGTTCACTCCCCTTCGTCACTAATAATTGCTCCTTTTTTTTTTCTTGGCATTTACTACAAAGTCTACTTATCAACTCTGGGAAGACACTGGCATTGACGACATAAGAAGATACTGTACTCAACTCCAACGCGATTATGCTTTTAGAGTGAAACCCTTGTGCCTGCGGTGGCAGTGTCATCGCGCCTCGGTGAGAAGCCTTTCCGATTATGTAAATACCGGTGATCTGAACAGGAGCCGTGAACTCCGTTGATCGAGGAAGCCCACAATCCCATTTCCTTAGCTCTAGTGCTATGGATCTGAGCCAGATCTTTTTTTAAAGGGAACATTGTTATTCATTTCATCTTCCTTGTTCAAACATATCCAGCCCATGGCTGAATTGCTGCGGCTGAGAGCCAGCTCGGAAGACGCAAACCCACAAGCTCACCGGGCCTTGATTACACGAGATTTTGACTCACGACCAATCCTTGCACATTTTTACAATTTTATATAATCCCTTGCCCATTGTGACGATAATTTACATTAATACCAGAAGCAGGAAGAATGGACCAAATTTAAAGTTGATTTTGGAAATATCTAGTAAATGCTTCTAGCAGAAATGTCATTTGTGGCCTATCGAAGAAAAAGTGAATGGCTCTCCTGATACTTGGAGGTGGGGGCGGGGAATACTTTATCGGACAAAGAGAACCGTTAGTAGTTATAAAGCAATTATGTGATAATTCCCTGAGGAAAAGGGAGACTTTAAACTAGAAATATAATCATACTTGTCCATTCATATAGCAGGAAGTCACCTGCAGATATATATATATATATATATATATATATATATATATATATATATGCTTAAGAATAAAGCTTTTTAAGAGAAAGTGGGTGTTATTCCACATTTTGGTTATTTAACGTAACTTCATTGGCATGCCATGTCTATATATAAATATATAGAAAGATGGGGAGAAGTGACAATTTCTTTCACCAACTGTAGTTGGATTTTATATTTACAGATCCAATGATGTCAATGGATATATTCAAGGATGATATTAAAGGACTCTTATTTCTACAAATTTCCATCATTTGGAAATAAAAGAGACACTGGAAGTGTGTGTGTGGCAGATAAACATTTAGAAAATATGCCAATATTATATTACACACACATACATTTTCACAGATATAAGCAAGACAAAATCCCATTGTAATATGGAACTATTTTGGTGAAAATATTTTGGCTTCCGACATGGAAAAGTTTTGGCTATCAGAATGCAAACCTAAAATAAAAATCAGTCAGAGGCCACACCTCCGTCCTGTGTTAGTGGTGACATATGCCACAGGAATTCAACCCCTGTAGAAGACAAGAATGGCATTTGACATAATGATTGATCTATTAACTATTTATTGAATCGTTGGTGTGCCCTGCCTATATAGTGCCCGGCAACTATAGAATNTCCCCTTGCCTTTTCCCCTGTGAGTGTGGCTCACAGGCAATTGGTGGCCTCTGGACATTGCTCTGAACTGGCAAACCCGACAAAGCATCAGCCAAACTAAGTTTAGTGTGCTACTGCCACCTAGTGGCGACTTTTCCTTGGCCCATGCTAATCTCAAACACTACCCTAAAGATGGGGTAAGAGAAGGAAGACACCGGAGGAGGTCAGTGATAGAACTTGTCAGTGARGGTGGCAGTAACTGTTGGTAKGTTTATGACTTGGAAGAATAGTTTCGTTGTAAAAGGTAGCACGGATCCCTCCTTTCAGACTGGATGCCCAGAATGCAGGTCAATGAGTCCTCCCATTGGTTTAGAGAATGAGCTCTTCCGGGATTTCTGGGGGTAGGATATGGCAGAACTAAACTATCTAGCTTAAATAGTGTGGGAATTTTCTGAGAGGATGGAAAATGAGGGGGAGAAACAAGGCGTGTGAGGCTGCTGAGCGGAGCATCCACGAGGTGGCCGGTAGGGAATTCCAGTCAGTGAGAAACACCTGACCAAAGAACTCAGAGACCTGTGACTGTTGGTGCACAGCTCAGTCGGAGCTTCTTCCGTCAAATGTCAACATCCCTCCATGACCATCTCTAGTTAAACTTTATGCAGGTGGCATATTAATAATGTGAGAAGACTTTCTTAGGGAACATGGAGCTAAGAGGACAGAGTGGGTGTGAATCAGAAATGAAAACCATGAAGAGAGAGAAAGCAGATGAAAACGCGGCACGAGAACTTTAGTGTCTCAGAGAGTACTCAGGTAGGAGAAGATAATATTCATGATAGAAAGGCYGGGAATCCTGTGGCTTGTTAGCATGTAGAGAATAGAACAAGCAACAGATTAAATCACTGAGCCAAACAAGGGGATTCACGATGGATGGAGGGCAAGCGACTCCAAGTCCTGCTAAGAGCCTGCCTCATTTTTCTAGGGCAATGTAAAATCATCRTAATTGTTGCTTAGGAAGGTGAGGTGGTCTGCTTACTATTGTTCTATAAATATAGCCTTGTCATTCATTTAGAGGAGTAGAGGGCAGATAGAAGGCTGAKKGAGARGAGACTATAGAGAGATCTCCTATAGTCATAATTCAGGAAAGAAAGAACTCAAGGTCATATAAATAATAGGAGGCAACTGAATCCAAAATGCATTTAGAAGGCAGGAAGCCAGGTCTGCTTRTGCACCAGGTACTCACAGTGAAGTACGAAAATGTAGGGAACCTTCAGATGTTATCATGGTAAACTGAAACTGTCACCACAAGCTAGAGACCCCTAAGAAGAAAATCTCAATGANATCCAACGAGCTCACAAATCAGGCAGAGCTGTGTCTGCCTCTCACTCTGGTCCCCTTCTCTCTTATGAAACAGCCCAAAAGTCAGTCATAAAAATAGAGCATTTTCCTTATAGTTTTATGTTACTTTAATTGCTTATAAATTACGATGGATTTTTTTGTCCTTGAGACAGAATCTCAAGAATCACAGGCTAGCCATGAGTCAACGTAAGTGGGTGTCACTGTGTGGCCAAAGTCGACCATGAACTTCTGATCCTCCTGGTCCTATATTCGAAGTGCTGGGATCAGAGATGAGCACCATCAATCACACCCACTTTCCAGTTGATATTTTTACTACTTCCCAGTTTAGTCTGTTGGTAGATTTCATATGCGTGTGGGTTCACCTACATGAGGTACTAAGATTCATCTAAGAGTACTTCACAAAAGTTACCCAGTGGTTTCTACTAAGAGATTATCTACTCCCAAGTCCGTACAGTAAGCTGCTATGTTCAAGAATATAGGAGAATGTTCAAGGCAGTATTGTTGGTACTAATGGAGAGAGGGGTGTAGACTTTTTATGCAATATTCCATTGCGTGCAACAATAGGGTTGAAGAAAGGACAGTTTCATGCAACAGAATAAATCTCACAAATCTAATGGTCAGTCAATCAGCAATACTGGGACCCTCAGTCCCCAGATCTGTGCAACAACAACAACAACAATAAAAATAAGGCTCAGGAAATAGAGAGGACCTCTTASATGGGGGCATTTAAATAAACTGCAGAAACAAGCAAAATTCTATTTTGTTTTAAGGTTAAGATAGGGGTTTCRCTRCAGGCTGCACTGATGGAAGGGCTGGGATTCTACATAGTGTCTGCCTCRTGTTCCGACACAAGCAGCTGCAGTTAGTGGAAACTGGTTGAGCCAGGGACTGGAGTCTGCACATGTTAGCACTTCGGCACTTTTTCTTTCCTCTGATTTTCCTCACCTACTACATCTGGAACCTGCTCACTTGCACAACTAAGCCATTAGTGCTTCAGGAGCCAAGAGCAAAACCGCCTCAGTTGGAAGCTCGGCACCCCCAGTGAGCGCTGCTGGTGATTCCTGGGTTCCCTTGTGTAACATCCCCCTAAGCCTGTTCTGCTCTTCTGATGCTGATGAGAACAGATTCTATTGGGTTTCAGAAACTCATCTTCCATCTCTGAATTGCAATGGGAACCATAACACAATTGCTGCAGGAAGGCAGTTCACCACCCAAGCCTAAAACAAGGATGGACAACAGCACATAAATCCGTTCAAACATTCACTGTGGTGTCCCTTTGATCCCAAAGTTCTCTGTATAATTTTAGAGCTTTGCTAAGGATGAATTCTTACTACAGATCTGAAGGAGTACTTGATATTTACCCTCTTATTCTTGACAGTTCGTTTTCAAGGTCAAAAACAATATTATTTCAGTGTCATGTTTTATTAAATGATACAATGACATTCCAAATCCTCTCCAATCTCAACTGTAACTCTCTCCCGGCTTTGATTAGTCTAAGCCATCAGAACCACAGTAACGAGGACCGCCCCCACACTTGGGGAGAAATAAGTCAGCTGATGATTTTCCAAAGGAAATAATTCCTGGTGCAAAATTAACAATATAAACACTTCCTATTGAGAGATTTTYTTTTTGGTCTTGTTTGGTGGAGGGGAAGGAGTCTGTATGGCTGTGTGGTGTGTGTGTGTCTGTCTGTGTGTCTGTGTGTCTGTATGTATATATGTATGTATGTGCACATGTATGAGGACACATGTGGAAGCTAGGAGGCAATGTTGTCTTCTTCAATCATGATCCACCTTATTTTTTTTTTTTTTGAGATAGGACCTTTCACTGAACTTAGAGGTCACCAATGTGGCTAGGTTGGCTGGCCAAGAGCCCCAGAGAGCCTCCCGCCTTGGCCTCTCTCTCCAGTGCTGGGATTATAGGCACATATCACCACCATGGTTTCTTTAACACAAGGATGCTGGGCACCCAATCTTAGCTCTTCATACCTTCACAGCAAACTAACTACTGAGTCATCTCTCCAGCCCACTGTTTTTAAACTTTATAGTCAACTACAGTATAGAACATTATCAAGTAATTATAATTTCCAATAAAGAATCTGGCCTTGAAAGTTAGGGAGGTAATCGGTGGATAAGCATACTTGTAAGGCGAGCATAAAGATCTAAGTTCGTATCCCCAGCACCCATGGAAAAAAAAAAAAAACCATTGGCAACAGACACACACACCTATAATCCCAGAGATGGGTATGGCAGGCAGGTAGATCGCAGAAACTCACTGGCCAGCTAGCCTGGCCAAATGGTGAACTTATGGTCTCATGAGAGACCCTGCTCCATACAATAAAGTAGAGAGCTACAGTGGAAGACGCGCAGCRTCTTCCTCTGGCTGTCAGTCACATGACAGCAGACAGGGAGCCCACAGGGACGTGCATATGTGCACACTCACAAACATGCACAACACACATAATTTGGTGTAAACAAATCAGTATTCACACCTATAATCCTAGAGGCAGAAGGGTCAGGAACTCAAAGTCAACCTTGACTGTGTACTGACTTTGAGTCTAGCCTCAGCTACTTGAAATTCCACTTCAAAAAAAAAAAAATCTGGCCTAAATAGTTTCTAAATTGCTTTTGTTGGATTATTCAAATGTTAGTCTTTATTTTCAACTGTTACTATAATCAATCCATAAATGCAAGTTTCAGTCCTCTTTAATGACTATAATTCAGAGAGTAAATATTGTATGCTATCAGGGTGAAACCTACACAAGAAAGACAATAACATTCAGATGTGGTGCACACCCTCAATCCCAGCATGAGGGAGGCAGAGGCAGGAGGATCCCACTGAATTGAAGGCCATCCTGCTCTACATATCAAGTTCCAGGTCAGTCTACATAATGAAACCATGTCTTAAAAAAAAAAAAAGTCTAAAGAAAAATAAAAAAACAGGTAAATCATACTTTATCCTTTAATAAAGAAAAAATGTCTAAAATTTGACAGAATAGCCAAATTCTCTTGTAATAGTTCAAAATCCTTAACCAATGAAAATGTGCATACTTGTAACTCATCCAGTCTGTTAAAAGTACGATACAGTCGCTGGTGAATGTTTTTTAATGTTTAGGTCTCCAAAACTGCTTTAATCACTGACAATTGTGTGGGAGGGCTCTGTAAGTCTGGCTGTTCCTCTGGAAATGGCTGTGACCCACAGGGTCGGGCTTCTTCCTCTGAGTGCCAGCGATCTCTATGGCAACCCCCCATCTCTTCCCACTGCTCCCACAGGCTTTTCAAATTAAGCTTACATATGTCAGTGTTCCGGGATTATCTCTGTGTTTGCGTAAACCATATGGCTCATTGACAGAGTTGATTATGCCAATAACATTAGGGAAATATTTAAATGTCACGTCTGTCTGTTACGTAAGAAAAAAATAACATAAAATGAGAACGGAGCTGGCGGGGAAGGCACTCTTGCTGTAAATATTCATTCATGATTGATACAGTTTGGGTTTGGGTTTGTGAGACAAAGCCTCACGTAGCACAGGCTAGCCTCACACTTACTGCACAGCCAAGAAAGGAACTCCTGGTCCTCCTGACTCTACCTGCCAAGTGCTGGAATTACAAACCACCGTACCCAGCTCACCCATTAAGCCAACAATCACYGTCTTCTCTTTAAGTCCTAAAACATTAAGTGGCTTGAATTCTATAAATATTCTAAATGGAATATCCTTGAGTTTAGCAAAAACGCCTCCTGCAGAGACAGCCTGAGGTTCCCAGCAGAACTATGAACATCCTTGATAGATGAATTGTACAGCTATTGCTGAGAATTGTATCCCTTACAAATGCCAAACTCACGAACAGCAAGGGATTATAAATCAAGCAAATTTGGAAACTCTCCTCACTGCCAAAGCCTACTTGTGTTACTAGAGACGATCTTCAGAAGTTATTGGGTCCATCAGAAGTGCACTGAACTGTTTAAGGTTAAACCTTTAACCGTGATTTATTCTACCATATTTGACGATGACCTCCAGCCGTGGAGTCTGGGAGAGGAGAAGCCAACAGAGCTCTTAACCCCTAGCCACCGAAACTTTGAAAGGCAAATATATTAATGACTACATTTCCTGCTTCAAAAACTATTCATTTAAGGAGACTTTCTTGAAGCTGTAGGATCTAATTTTAGATGACATTGTTAAATGGGTCTGTTTCCCTTTTTTTTTTTTCAAGCACACTGGTTTGCCTTGGAGGAAGAATGTGTGTGTCCCCTGACCATAGTGAGCTGCCCTGTTGTAATCCCCTCCACCACTCTAACTTGACCCCGTGCCCCACACCTCCTGGATCTATTTCCATTGACTTTGAAATTCCCAGTAGACACATTCACACTTGAGAAAGGAGAGCCATTACACCTGGGCTCTGTCCATCTCCCTCGCAAAGAGCAGAACTCTGAGAATACAGGATAAGGTATGTTTTCATTGGGGTTATGTCAAAAAAAAGCAGATGGGGTGATCGATAAGAGGAGAAATGTTTTACAAGTTGGGCAAGGCGTTCAATGGCAGGAGGACATTATCTGAAGCACAGACACRAAAGGCCAGAAATAAATTCACATTTTAGTTTGTTCAGGGTGACAACCACCCTAATACAGTAATCCTTAATGTGGTTTGGATCTCTGGTCTCTTTGACTATATAGTAAAACACTGCAGGTCCTTTCTCCAATATTCCTGGAACGTGTGTGTGCTACATCACAAAGAATGGCACGTGATCTCCTCTCCTTTCTNATTCCCTGAGGAAAAGGGAGACTTTAAACTAGAAATATAATCATACTTGTCCATTCATATAGCAGGAAGTCACCTGCAGATATATATATATATATATATATATATATATATATATATATATATGCTTAAGAATAAAGCTTTTTAAGAGAAAGTGGGTGTTATTCCACATTTTGGTTATTTAACGTAACTTCATTGGCATGCCATGTCTATATATAAATATATAGAAAGATGGGGAGAAGTGACAATTTCTTTCACCAACTGTAGTTGGATTTTATATTTACAGATCCAATGATGTCAATGGATATATTCAAGGATGATATTAAAGGACTCTTATTTCTACAAATTTCCATCATTTGGAAATAAAAGAGACACTGGAAGTGTGTGTGTGGCAGATAAACATTTAGAAAATATGCCAATATTATATTACACACACATACATTTTCACAGATATAAGCAAGACAAAATCCCATTGTAATATGGAACTATTTTGGTGAAAATATTTTGGCTTCCGACATGGAAAAGTTTTGGCTATCAGAATGCAAACCTAAAATAAAAATCAGTCAGAGGCCACACCTCCGTCCTGTGTTAGTGGTGACATATGCCACAGGAATTCAACCCCTGTAGAAGACAAGAATGGCATTTGACATAATGATTGATCTATTAACTATTTATTGAATCGTTGGTGTGCCCTGCCTATATAGTGCCCGGCAACTATAGAATYGAGGTCTACAATTTAAGTTGTATTTCTTCTCCAAAGACCAAGTAAAGAGGAAACACTCACTTATCACTTATTTATCACACCGTATTTACAAGGAATTTGCCACACTTTTGCCAGCTTGTCTTCTGGGCTTGAAGCAGATGGACCCACAATGGCAGCCCAGCCTAGAGTTTGACTCAGTTCCCCCCTTTCACTATTAGGAGTTGAATTGTGTCCCCTGAGATTCCCATCTGGGCATTTTGACTTTTTCTGCCTGAGAATGCGGCCTTTTGGGTAGCAAGGTCTTCTCGGATATTGCAAGTATGCCGTGAGGTCATACCGGAACATGATGAAGCCCTGATCCAATAGGTCTGCTGTTCTTTATGGCAAAAGAAGTTTGTACTCAACTATTGGCATAGAAAGGATGACAGGTGAAGGTGGCAGTTGACACGGAAAGTCAGACTGTTCAGATGAGGGCACAGCGATGATTGCCAGGAAGACAGCAGCTRCTGAGGGGAGCAGACATCACTCACGGCCCTCAGGAGGAGCTGGTCCTGTTCACATCGTCATCTGTCTCAGTGGGGTGATCAGTTTCCACCGTTTATTCCCCTTCATCTGTAGCACTTTGTCACGGAAAACATTCCCAACTAAAACGGGCACCTCCTCACTTCCCACAGCTTGTCAGACTTCTCACCAAGGGCGCTGGCGAGCCTGACCCCACCCCTCTGGGCACCGTCTTCTTCAGGGTTCACAAAACTGTCATCAACTTATTCAAAAACATCCACAATTATATGCTGTCAGTGACTAATACACACTTCTGTCRGTGACATAGCAATTACCTCCGACACCTCCACTTACCTTCTGATGGCTCCTGCGCTGGGAGAGGCATTGTGACCAGGAGGAGGTGGTGGGAACCAGGACTGTCTGTTAAGAAATAGCATCARTCATAACCACGGTGTCTGAATGGCAGATCCCACCCCCATGTCTTGGGGTGGGAAGACGGTTGATAGCTAAAAAGGCAGCAAGATAAGTTTTACAGAAAGTCTTGGAAATAAAATAAGTAATATTTCATAAATGGAGTAGGAAGAAAGAACACCACGCATCAGGCTATTTTCCCCAAGTGAACTGCTTTTTCATTTCCTTTGACACGAAATGTGGAAATTTCCTTAAAAAGTGAAAAAAAAAAGTAAGAATGTCAGCTGTTAGGTTCGGACTGCAGGTTTGTGTAATCAGCACATTGTTCTTCCTCTCTGTCTTCCTGATCTAGTTGATCGTGAAGTAACAACTTTATTCTCTAGCTAAAATCTGATTCTTAGACACTTTGCTAGAACAAACACCCTGATGTGGATACTAAAACAGAAATGAATGCCACAGAAATGCTAACCTCAGCTTCAACATCTGCTAGAAAGATGACCTCGTAGTGAGGGGACATAACTTCACATCACTCT
>BDUI01004611.1:27171-43416 GCA_002335545.1 Apodemus speciosus
AAAAAAATATTGTGGCTTCAGAGTCATTTTAAATCACAGTAATTAGGCTCAAATACATCTTTACTAATCAGGATAGGAAGTATTACAATGAACACCTTGTTGCTAATAAAAAGTATGTTTTACATTCTTGTAGAATGAAAATATTTATTGATCTGACCAACATTTAGAAAAGCTTTTTTATGGAAACTCTAATGACAATTAGCAAAAGTTGAAGTGAATATCATTGATAAGGCAAAAAATTGGATGCATAGTTTATCTAACTTTTGAATCATTGCTTGTAAGGTACATGTTTTGACATTGTGCAGAAGAATTTGGCATGTTCATTAACCAGTGCCACCTGCAGGTTACGAATTTTGGTGCCTCTCCTTAATTTGGTGAGAATATTTCTCAGATGTAATGGCTTTACTAGAGTTCAGAAGGCTGTACTGAATCAGTGACAGTGGACCACTAAACAATGACTATGACTTCTTGTAAGTTTAACTCTGGAACATGCTTCAAAGTGTCATCTCTGTCATCTCAGCCCACCCACTAGGAAGGTTTTCTACAATTGTGATATATAATCTGCTTTGAATGGCATATAACAGTCCAATCAAGAAACTGCTGTTGTTGCATACATAGGAGAAAGTAATGGTTCCAAATGACAACATTCTTTCTTTTCATTCTTCTATCATACAATACATTCAGATGGCAGCCTGCCCTCCCTCCCTGCCTTCCAGCTCTCCTGTACCTCTCCTCTTCCCTGGATCCACTGCTCCTCCATTTTCCTTCTGAGCAAAGCAATAAGATGCAGTAAGAATAGGCACAAGTTTAAAGCATTTGGTCAGCTCACTGGGTACCCACTCATCAAGCTTTTAACCTATCCAATCTTCTTCAAATGTTGAATTACCACTGAGTGGTCCACACTGAGTTCTTTGGCACCTTCTCATCTAGTTTTAACTAGACAATTGCTTTCAATTRTCTGCTATTGTGATACTCATTTTTAAGGTCCTGCTCTCCTTTTCGAAACTTCTTGAAGCACCACTGCACTGGGATTTGTTTCCRTTACTCATCCAAATGAGCTGTTGGTGCTATAAGTAGTTTCTGCTCCTTTATGAACCATGTTGGACTTGAAAAGAGTGCCTATTTTTCCCTAACACCATTTCCATAGAATAAAATAAATATAAAATAAACAGCAAGTAATACGTTTAACAAAAAGAAACATGATAAATAAACATTAAAATGATATATCATACATATATCTAAGAATATATTCTAACATCAAACCACCAATTATAACAATGAAAACACTACATTTTAATCCATAGGTTTCCTTGTACAGAGGATGTTCCATCTATTCCTATCTTCTTCAAGACTTTATTATTAAATCAAACACTTTTCTACATCTTTTTTCAAAGATTTTACATTTATTTTATGTATGTGTCTTATGTCTCTGTGTCATGTATCCATATGTAGAGGGATTCACATTCAGCATATGTAGAGAAGTCAGAGGACAACTTGTTGGAATCAATTGATTTTTACTTCATTTTCTTGCATCCTCTGTGAATATACTCATGTTTTCTCCATCTTTTGAGATGATCATATGGTTTCTGTTTGTAAGCCCATTAATTTGCTGTACCACATTCATAATTTAACGTGTCAAACTATCTTTATATTCTGTGACAAAACCAGCTTGATCACAATGCATGACCGTCTTAATGTGTACTTGAGTTAAGTTTGCAAGTAATTTGCTGAGAATTTTTTACTTTATAGTAACCAGGGAAAGTAGTCTTGTTTTTTGTTCCTCTTTCTTTGTAAGAGCTTCTTTAGTATTAAGTATCAATTATTAGTTTTAGAATCAAAGCTTCATAGAATAAATGTAATCTATTTCCTTTTTGTGGAACAGTTTTGATAAGTATTTGGTTCTAGAAATTTYTCAGAAGTTTGGTGGCATTCAGCGCTGAATCTGTCCAGTTTTGAGATGTGTCATATTACCTAACCTCAAACTATACTTCAGAGTCTTCAATACAAAGTACAATACTCACAACAAAAGTGATATATAAAGCAGTGGGACTTAATAGAGAACCCAGGAATAAACCCACACATCCATGGCTACCTAACATATAGCAAAGAAGTCAAAGCCACACATGGGGCAGRTGAGTGTGTGTGAGGGGGGATTGCTATTGAGCAAATGGTGCTGGCAAAAGTGAATATTCACCTACAGAAGAGTTAAATTAAATCTGTATCTCACCCTGCACAAAAATCAATTCATAGTGGGGCAAGAACCTTACTTTATAAACTGAAAATGGAGAATATGCTCCAACTTAAGAGCACAGAAATGGACTTTCAGGTCTGAGCCATATGGCTAGTCTCAGCTGTCAGTCTCAGAGAGAGTACCACATCATTCTGCTCTAGTCCATCAATTCTAGGAACTCCTGGGCAGCAAATATAAGGAAAAAGTATACTATGGATGTGAGCTAATACTGTTCTCACAGGGAAAGCATTTCAACTACTGGAAATATAATTTCTAGTTTCTTAATTTGAAAGTGCTGTGATTGACTCTTATGGGTTGCTAGCCTATCTTGTTGGCCATTTATGTACGATTTCATATAATGGCTTTTCTCTGCCATTGCAACCCAAAGCACTATGCACCTTGCAGGCTTGTGATCGCTGGTTTTCCAGCAGGCAAAGGAAATGCCTGGGGCCTTTTCAGCTGCTTTAGAAAAAAGCAAGTGTAAAGCTGTTAGTCTGATTCTAACTTTGACTACGTTGCTCCTGGGAATAATTCCATTCCACGACAAGTGCCCCAATCTCTTCCCCAGAAAGTCTCAGGATGCAAGATGAAATAGTTCAGTTCACATCCACAGCCAGGACTTTGAAAACCTTCTTTAAAGCATGGCTGGTCTAGAAGACAGGGCAATGAAAATAAAGAAATGGGCTGCCTCTGTGAAGCCCTAGCAGAGATTGTGATGGGGAGAATCCTCACTGGAGTGGTAAAGCAGAAAGTCTCAGGACTCGCCACCAATCATACCCATAAGGATTCTGCATTAGACCTAAGAAGCACTTGTGGATGAATGTCCTCAGCTGGGCCACCTTGTTTGGGACCCACAGCTTTAGAAAAGTATTTAGCATGATTTGAAAGTAGATATGGGCAGAGAAGTGTTGCGATCACAATTATTTTTAAATTGTAGCAAGCTGAGATAATAGAATATTACTTTCAAAGGGTTCTTTTTACTTTACTTTCTATATTCCTGTGTAGCAGTGGTTCTAATGCTAATGTTCTGTTACCCTGTTGGTACTTGATTTGTCAGTAAAGAAAGCCATAGGCCAATTGCTGGGTGGAAGGGATAGACGGGACTTCTTTGTCCCTAGAGGCAAGCAGAAAGACATAAGGACTTATAGTTTAGGGCAGGTGGGAGGTGCAGAGATAAAAATATTAATAAGGTCACACTTATCCAGGAGGAAGATAGTAGTACCCAACAATTGTTCCAAAAAGGAAAGTTGAACAACTGTGTGTGTGTGTGTGTGTGTGTGTGTGTGTGTGTGTATTTTATTCATGGATTCAAGGGAAGCTGGGTGGGGGGTGGTAGCTCAGCTGATTCCCAGAGTTAAGGTATGGCATTGAAAAGCTACACACAACACTCCTGTGTTTTAAAACTGAGAAATACAATAGGCCCAAAGAAGTTATTGTGCATTAGATGTGTCTTCCCCTGTTTCTCTCTACGTAAGAGGTAAGCAAATATTTTATATAGAACAAACAATAGAAACATACACTCTCAGTTTTATAGTTGATAGACTCTTTTGCAGCTAGGCTCATGCTGGGGCAGAAAGCAGCAAAGTAAATGCTCAAGCATGTGTCCTTATTAAATGTTATTTAACAACAATGAAATCTGAAGTTTTTTTTCATATAATAGTCCTCTTTTAATTTCTAGCCATTTATAAGAGTGAAGCCCATTATTAGCTATAAGCTGTGTACAATCTGACAAAATATCAAATTTTTCAATAGAACAGATTGTCCACCCTTTCTCTCCTGCTCTATCCAAGTTCAAACTTATAATCTGGAAAAAAATAAATAGCAAATTCAAGAAGTTTTGGGTGAAGTATGTGTGTGTGTGTGTGTGTGTGTGTGTGTGTGTGTGTGTGTGTGTAAGTAAGTAAGTAAATATGCGTTTGTAAATATGTTTGACTAGCAATCTTAGACTTTTATTCAAAATAAATATCTATGGCCAGGGGTGTAGTTCAATGGTAGAGAATTTGCCAAGCTTGTGCTGGGTGCTCATCTCTATCTCTAGCACTTGAGGGAGGGCTAGGTGAGAGACAGTCTGGGTTCTGCTCATCATATTCAAAATAGGGAACTAGAGTACCTAACAATTATGGCTATTGACAGAGAGGGATTGGAAAAGATGGGTCAGGGCTAAGAACACTAGTTGCTCTTAAAGACAATTCTAGAATTTGATTCTTAGCAATTTAATGTTAGCTCTCTCCATTCAGGAATTAGTAATTTCAATTCAGGGTATCTGATGCCCACTTCTGGTCTCCATGACCACTGTAGTAGACAGATTTGCCTGCAGACAAAACATCCACAAACTTTAAAGAAATACATTTTAATTAAAAAATAGAACAAATTAAAGTCATTACTATTTTTATCATTGTAATGGTTTCTAAATAGTTGCTTCCTCTTTCCCTTTGAGCACTGTTTTTATGTTATATCATTGTATCTTGCTAACACTGGACATGACATTGTTACCAAATTCAATTTATTTTTATTGTGATATTTAAAGCTTTTAATTGTATGTGTTCAGTATAAATGTTTTGTTGCATAAGGATATTTTCACATTATAGTACATTGTACCTTCAGCACATTCACCTCAGTGATTTCCAACCCCTCCTTCATGTTCTTCTGCCTCTGATTAGTCTCCTAGGCAATTTTACTTCTGCTTTCATGTTATATATGCATATATAATTTTCTGTATCTATACAAACTTTAGGAATCACATATAAGACAAAACATAACAAATTAAATTCTTTCTGATGTATTCTTTGATAATTCCATGTGTTTATAAAATGTGTTTCCATCCTATTTTCCTCAATTTTCCTTCCTTATCCTTTTTCAAATCCTACTAAACTTTTTCTTCTTCCCAGCAAGTCTTTCTTTTATTTTATGTATTTTTTTTCATTTTACCTGCTGAGTTTAATCAAGATTGCTTACATGAGCATAAAGGATGGGRAGGTTGTTTTTTGAAGCCTGGGCAACTTCCTAAAATAATCTTCTGTCTCCCAATAACCAATAACTACCAATAGYCTCCTCCTGTGGATAAGTAGGTCCTCATAAAGATCTCCTTCATCCATGATATCATTTACTGGCCCAATCTTGTATAGCTCTTGTGCAAGAAACCACAGGTATTATGACTTTGTGAGGGCAACAGCTGTGTTATATGCAGCAGACAGAATTTTACAGCACTTCTCCACATCCATTGGCTCCTATGGTCTTTCTACACCTTCTTCTAATATGTTCCCTGAGCTTTAGAGGGTGTRATGTAGATTCTCATTTGATGCTGAGCAATCAACTATCATGTATTCTCAGCCTGTTGACCAGTTGTGAATCTCTGCATTAGCTGAGGTCCACTGCAAAAAGCAATTTCTCTGACCCAGGCACAAAAGCAGAACAAATCTATGAGTATACATAAAAATATTTAAAGTTAGTTTGACAATGTGTCTATTTAGCAGAACAAGACTCTATAGCCTACCCAGATTTCTAGAAACATATAAGAGACTCTCCTGTGGAGTAGACCTCAGATCCAGTCAGAAGATGATTGGGTAACTCTTTAATAGCCATGCTGCTATTGTACTAGTGGACACATGTTTACTTGTCAGATAGGTACAGGGTCTACCTTTGGGTGAAATCATTGATGACTTCGTTCCCTCGGCAACTTACATAGCACCTTTGGACAGAATGATAACTAGTCAACCAAGAGCAAACTTTCAACTCAGTTTAAGTTTCATTTCTCCATGCTCTGAAACTGAAACACATGACTCTTCAGTTAAACAGCATTTCTATTTAGTTCTGATAAATCACAGAGAGCAATGAAAAAGCCCATATTGTTTGGAGAATGGGTCTTTTGGCCTACCCTAGCCAAAAGTTTCTAAGTATAATCACAGACTTACACTGGGACTTTTCTTTAATAATATATTGCTACCGGGAACAGCATTAGCCACCATTAGGGCACTTTATTTCAATTTGTATTCAAAAATTAAAAATTTTAATTAGCTTACAAAGCAATAGGTTTCCATATGGCTTTTTCATAATTGTTATTTTTGGTTAGCTCTCCTTCCTCCTTTTTTTGCTATGCCCCCCCCCCCAATGATAGAACACAAGTGTCCTTAAATCTTTCCACCTTTAGTATTCCTGGCCTCTTCATACACTCAAAATTAAGCACACAAATATAAAAACGAAAAGTTAGGATCCACCTATTTTAGATATGATATATACATTTGTCTTTCTGGGCCCCAAATTAAATATTAAATTCTTTATTATGCTTTTTTGGCTTTATTTAAAAGAGCTAGTAAAATAAAGAACCCTAGGAACTGTAGGGGTTTGCAATGCCATAAGAGGAACAACAATATGAGCCACCCAGTACTCCCAGAGTTCCCAGGGACAAAACCATCAACCAAAGAGTACACATGGAGTTACCCATGGCTCCAGACACATAGGCAGCAGAGGATGACCTTATTGTACATCAAAGGGAGGAGAGGCCCTTGGTCCTGGGAAGGCTTAGTGAAGGGGAATACCAGGACAGGAAAGTGTGAGAGGGTTGACTGGGGAACAGAGGGAGGGGAGATGAGTTATGGGATTTTCATGGGGGAAGCATCAGGAAAGGGGACAGCATTTGAAATGTAAATAGAGTATATCTAAAAAATGTAAATAAAGAATATATCTTTAAAAAAAAGAGCTAGTAAATATAAAGCAGGGATTTACAAGTAGAAAGCCTTCATGCATTTGTGTTCTTTCTGGGTGAGTGTGTGTGTGTGTGTGTGTGTGTGTGTGTGTGTGTGTGTGTGTGTTTGAGTGTGTGTCCATCTCTTCATAAAAGATATAAAGGATATCTTGTGAGCTGATGGTCTTCGGCTTTTTACTGATGGCTGTTGAACTTTGCATAATGGCAGCTATCTGTGGTGGCCACACTCTTTATACTACTCTAAATTATGTAATCTAGGTTTACACCTGGAGAGAAATTGTATTGGTTTGTCCTACTGGAACCTCTTTGAATGTTTTTCAAACTGTATAAAAATAATTCTGCTCATCCTAAAACTGAATATTAACAGCAAAAGTGGAATATTGATATCCTTTTCCTGACCTCTGCCAGTGGTGTAAAGTCATTAGGTAAAATGTTGACTGAAGGTTGTCTCATAGATTACTTTTAAGGTTTTGGTCCTTGCACCACCCTTTTTTTTCTGAGTTAAATCTAATAATCCAATGTACTCTAAGCACAAAATGGCATACTGAATTTTCTTTATCTTAAATTTTCTACATCTGCCTCTTGAACTATTCTGAAAATTTTTATCTTGGAAGTTCAGTGATACCTTTTATTTTCAGAAAAAAAGAGACTTAAGGGGAACTTAATGGGAAAAAGAGTTGAACGGAAGGATGAAAGGGTTGAAAGAGTTTAATGGGAAGATATATAATCAAAGTATAACACATATTATCACATATTAAGTACAAAATTATGAAATGAATACATTAAAAGAGGAAATCTGCACAATCAATTGAAAATACTTTAGAAGTTTTTCAACCAAATCTTATTTACTCATTCCACTTATTTCTTGCCTTTGCATATATGTGTGTGTGTGTGTGTGTGTGTGTGTGTGTGTGTGTGTGTGTGTTTGCACATGCCATGTCATTACTGGGGATGGAACTCAGATCTTTAGTCTTAACATGAGTAGCTCTAGCTACTGGACCATGTAGATACCCATCCAATGTTATTTAAAATTTGTCTCAAATTTCTTATCATCTCCAGCGGGGAGAACTGTTTCTGTTAGAATATTGAACAATTTCATGTCCCTCCAACTTAATTCTATTGTATACTTTGTATCAACTTTGCCTGAGCATATTTTACACTCATATAGTTAATGTATAGTCCATACTAAGGGCAAGTATCTTTGTCTTTAATAGAACATATTTTTCTGCAGGTAGACAGAGCAATCAGATAGGGGTTGAGCATGAGAAGGAGGCATATTCATGATCTTTGATGTCCATGTGAACCTTTATCAGTTGCTTGGGCATGAATCTAAAGCCCCTTGGCTATCTGGAATTGTTTATTAGGACAATTAATACTAGTTTTTAAATGCCCCAAACAATTTTAAAGTCTCTGATTCTTTAAAAAGAACTGAAGCCTATTGTATTGTTCAAGCCTCCRTGAAACTGAAGCATATGTCACATCTAATAAATGAAATTACTCGCTCATCTGTCACTTAATCTCTTCTGTGTAGGACATCAGATGACCACTTGATGGTGRATTTCTTGCCATATCAAAATGAAGTACTTCTGTGTGAAGTACTAATGCAGTTTAGGATTGGCCAACCAGAGCAAATTTCTCAGTCTGTGAACTTGCTTCACCTACTTTTCTGGAGAATGTGATATGTGACTCCRACTCATCCTAATTCCTTCCTGGTGTCAGTCTCCTCTGTCATATGATCTCAATGATTCCCCTGTGACCTCCCAGGCCCCTTCCTGTGGGGCAGTGGGTTGTGAGAGGAAGCCTGCTAAGGTTAATCCAAGGTTTGGCGCTCTGGAGACCCTGAAGAGATTGTAGGAAGTCTCACCTGCTCCTGAAACCAGGCCCCTGTACTGTAGCTACAGCCGCCCACAGCCCCCCACTGTAGAGAGCCCCGCAACATCCAGTAACATAGGGCCAGCACCCCAAGACCTCCTACATGTAGATAAGGTACCCCAAGCTCTCAGACCAAGGTAATAGGAAGCACCTACTTTCAGACCCTACCCACCCAAAAACTGTATATAAAGATCCTATCCAGAAGGAATAAAGGTGTATGAGAATTACTCCACCACCTGAGAGCTTCTGTCACAAGAGCTGTAACACCACTGCTTGGGGAAGAGATCTGCTCTCCTGAAAACACTGCCAGAAGCTTCCCCATACCCCTCGCTGGCTAGTCAGCCTCCCTCAGAACAAAGCAACCAGTGCGGCTTCGTGGAGAAACAGAAGCAGCATTGGAGGAGATGGAGGTGGAGGCAGCTGCAGCAGTATAGGTGGGGAAGGCAGTTCCCCCTCCCTGATGGAGTTTTCTCCCCTTCACCTGAATCCTCACACCTAGCTGGACCAGAGATCTCCGTGGAAAGCTTCCAGTACACAAGCCCACACCTGCCAATGCTTCTCTCTAGGACTTTGATTCAGCACCTCTTCCTCTTGCTGTCCTGTGTTCACATACTTCCTGTGGTCACTTTTGGCAATACACTTATCAGATCAGATATTGTTACCTGAGATGACTGCTAAGTTTCTCTCCTGGTAACTTCCTCTACTTAAAAAGGGTTGATTTGGGTGCTTAACTTAATTTACCCTGAAACTCTAAAGCTTTGACCAGGAAACTGAAATCACTTAAGCATATCATGTTTAGCTATTAATATAATTAGGTTCAGCATTCTAGAAACCAACATTATTTTAAATCACTACACAAGTAAGCAAAGAATGAGAAGATTTGAAAGTCTAGCTATTTATTCAATGTATTCTAAGACCTCCTGCTTGGAARTTCCCCAGTTATTGTCTGAGAAACTGGGTCATTATTGTCCATCAAAGAATGTAGCAGCAAGCTTAAAAAATCTACTCAGCGTTACCTTAAATGAACCCAAAACTTTTAATGTGCCTTATACTGATTCCAAGGCTGAGGTGTGTATGGTATGTTATATATACATATATATATATATATACATATATATATATATATATATATATATTCCATTATGTGTAATGGACTTTTACCTATACATGCATATAATTTCACACCATAACTCATTAGAATGACTTTCTCAGATTACTTACTGCCTACTTACCCCAAATATTTACATAAGTTAATCACAGTTGTTTAAAATGTGATGTCTGAGTCTGTGACCTTCCTCTCCTGCCAGCAGAGTCTCTTTTTCCATTCTAGTCTTCCTAGTTTCTCAGAACCCATTTTACAAAGTACTCATTCTGATTGCCTGCAGGCCAAAAAATCCCTTAGCTGTTAATTGAGAATTAAGACATTGCTGATAAAAGGTATAACCACTTGCATTAATATTTGCATTGCAAAAGGAGTCTTAATGGGGAAATAATTACACTTTAAAGATTCATATCTGTGCAGCAATTTATCCAGCCTGGCAATCTCTCAAGTCTCTCCACACTGACAGCTTCTGCTTTGTATCCTGTACCCTGGGCTGTCAACAGGTAATCTCAGTAACCATATATCCAAAGTACAAGGGTGTAGATGGGTTAGCTTTGGAGTCTATATAACATGATCTAAAGAAACATTGAAACTCTCATTTGTTTACAAATCAATTTGCTCTTAGAAGACCTTCCAATGATTGAAGAGGTCAGCAGCCATCTATGTCATTTTCTAAGGTCACTAACAGCTCATCTGCTCATCACAAGTAATTCTGAAATGAAACTTACAATGTATAATAGGACATAAAAAGAAGATGTGTGTTTTCTGGTTATATTTTGAATATAAATATCACATTCTCCATGAGTTCCATGACACATGAATCTCCTGATCATACCAGAGAATACAAASAACCATGGGACAGAAAGAAAAGAGCAGACAGCTGTTGAGAGTAGAGACCCAGTTGTGTTCTGAATTCCAGTGCAAGATAGAACATGGCACTGGTTTTTCTCAAGAGCCTAATACCTAGAACAGGGAAGCAAGATGGAGATCAACTGCAGAATTAGGGTTAAGATGTTGACAACATCGTGTACTGGATAGAAAGACTCCTTTCTATCTGTATGGCATCCAGAATGTCCCTTCTTTCCTGAATTTTATTTTCTTCATTTGTCAAGAAAGAACAAAAATAAGACTATAGATAAATGAACTACCATGTCAGCAGGCTG
Organism: Apodemus speciosus; assembly: GCA_002335545.1. NCBI lineage: Eukaryota > Metazoa > Chordata > Mammalia > Rodentia > Muridae > Apodemus > Apodemus speciosus. The sequence goes on from BDUI01004611.1 coordinate 38,241, forward strand.
TGAGATAAAAAGTGGTACCCAACAAGTGGAGACTGAATTATTAGTTCAGGAAAGGGAATAGAATTCAATTTAAAAAATATGAGTTTCTCTCATAATTTTTCTCTCCTTCAAATTCCGTGTCCTAAAAAGAAGATTGGTTCCTGATCCCCCTGTCCAATCTGACCCTTTGAAGAGGAAAAAAAGCCCAGATGTTAGTCAGGATGTCAGACACTCAGATCAAACAGATGGTACCTGAGCCTCACCTAGATAGTTCTAATGCCATGAATTCTGGGCCCACCCCAGAAAGTCTAAGCATGTTTGCGATGGTCCCAGTGATCTCCATGTAAAAGCAACTATCAAGGAATTCCTATGTAGGTGGTTCATGAACCACTTTGGGAAGCACTAGAAAACATTCTGACAGGGACCTGAGATGCATGGACAGTGCGCTTATAATCTGGTCAATATACTCACATAATTTCTCTAAAGTAAGAGCAAAAGGGAAAACATTAAAATAGCTATTTTAATTTAAAATATTAGTCATAGTTGGAGAGCTATTTTTTTTCAAGAACCATCTGATGCATAGAATCTTGATATAAGCTACTAAATAAGGCACTAGAAAAGATATTGGACTGGAGTTTATGAAATTCATAGAAAAATGTGTTCAAATGGGTAACGTCTTTTCATCGTCTTATAGAGAAACTGCAGCCTCACTACAGTGACGTCATTTCTAGGATGTGCTGAAGTAATTATAGTCCAAATGGTTGCATTCTAAATACATGTTCTTTGGGTAGAAGCCAGAGACCCTTACATAAATGGACAGTGTGTATCTGAGGAAATATGCTCTGCAGTTACTGACTGTCTTAAACAAGCATCTAACCATCTCTGGATTGAGATCCATTATCAGTGGAATGTCTGGACATTTACTTACTCTGTGTAGCTGCAGTGAGGTTCCCCCATGATAGGAATGGGACTCAAGATGAGGTTGCAAACTTCCAAGCAGACTGGTCAGCTACCCAGATTGAGAAGAAATGGCTTTAGACCAGGGTTGAGATGTAACACAACAGACTTTTTCTCCAATATTAATAAATATTTGAAGGCATTTAAATGCTTGCTTATAATGCTATATAATAAGGAAGAAACCTTGAACCCAATATTTTCCCATGGCAAGTATTAGTTATCAACTGTTCGTGCCATCTGAGAAATATCTTCATATAGACTCTATTAATTGCACATGTATGAGGAAACAACATTGTAATTCATGCCTGTAAACATCACATGCTGAAGAAGAAGATGCGAAGCTAACAGGGAAGTTCAGAAGTTCCTAATGAGTCAAGCCATGCACTGAGTTTTTCTGGGGCTGAGGGAATATAAAAGAAAAAAATGAACTATGGCTAGAGCAGGCTACATCCTGCTCACATGTCCATTTCCTGTGAGATTCGTCATTTGGATCATTAAGGAGACTCGAGTTGGATCTTTCTCCAAATATTCAGGTTGAAAGGGGCATCCTAGTAACAGGCTCAAAGATTCTGCCTAAAGGCTATTCAGCTACTAATCATCACTCATAAAAATATAGAAAATAGAGTCCACGTCATTTGGAAAGGGGACAGTGATGCTGACAAAAGATGGGTGGCTTAGTCCTTGCTGGGCAAACTAGCAAAATCTATCGATCAGTGAGAAGAACTACAAAATGATGCTATTTTAGAGGAGTAGGTAGGGAACTTGACGTGAGTGTGCAGAGAAGCACTGCCACCTTCAATATCTAGTCCCCTCGCCGTCAGAGAGAGCTTCTAACCACTAGCCAAGTTCAGCTCACTCTACTTGGAGCTGCATGGATGAGGACCACAGCTGTGGTTCTTCCTGTGGCTGGACAGTGGGTGAGGTAGGTTACAGAGACAGTGAGAAGTGTAGGGCACCACTAAAACCTCTTCCTGTCCACTTAACTGAGAAATTGCTCTTGTTTCATATGATATTGGTTCATCTGATACTATTCTCCTTTTATTGGGATGGCTGTCTTATTTGTCTTCCTTTATTCTAGAAATAAAACCATCTCAGAATGTATTTTATTTTGTTTTGGGGGGATTGGGGTGCTGTTTGGTTTGAGAGTTGTTTGTTTGTTTGTTTGTTTGTTTGTTTTTAGAAATTTGCCTTTGGGATAAAGCCATAAGTACAAGTAGGACTTTCCCCATACTGAAATTTTAAACCCAATTCCAGTTTTTAAGATGCTTTACTATAAGAATAATATAAGATGTATGTCAGAAATATGAACRGCACAGAGTAGCATAAAAGTGGAGGAGGGAGAGGGTAAACTAAGCATAAGAAAGTTTCCCTCCACAAGCTTCCATTACTAACAGTCCCATGGTCCGGAAGTAACACTGCTAACAGCATTGCTTAGACATTCTTCACATATAAACAAGTAGGTCAAATATTATGTATATGAAGATATTTGTTTCTGTATGCACATATATTTGTAAGTATAAATAATATATTATATGCAATATTCTATAATCAACATACAATTATCATAACTAGGTAGCATAGAATATCCCATATTACATGAATTAAATTGTATATAAACTAATCTGTACAAACAAGACCACATAATAAGCCTTAAGTAAACCCAAGGCATGGCGATGATAAATACTTTGTGATGATCCTTTCCTTGATTTGCTTTATGACTTTGCCGACAACGTGCCAAGAAGAAATGGAGATGAGTTTTCCTGTGYGTGAGTTCGTATGATGGCTTTAAGATTTGCATTCTATTTTATTTCTTTCACGTAACATCTTTGGTAAGTGGTTCGTGCTGCTTTTGCAGCTGTCACTTGTACTGGATGTTGTCCCATTCTATGGATACAATGCAATATGTACGCTCCTAAGATGGCAGGTGTTTCTGCTTCTCTGAGCATCACTGCACAACTGTGGACTCACTGGTTCATATAGGGGCAGCTGGAATAGATCTGACCAAACTCTTCCCAAAAACGTCAGGCCACCCTTCTAGTGTTGAAACTTCAGCTCTATATTACTGTGATCCTGTTAGGTATATATACCACAAATTTGCTCTTCAGCCTGTCATTTGTATATTGCTTCATAAAGGTCTCTATTATGGAGAAGGTTTTACATTTTATGCGGTCAAATAATAAATTGCTTCTTGTGGCTTTTTATTTCATGCCTTACTTGGGGTCCCATTCATTAACCCAAACTGTCTTGGTCATTAAGCATAGTTGGTCTCAAATCTGGGATGGTCTTCCTCCTGCCTCAGCTGTGCAGGTCCTGGGATTATAGATATGAGTCACCACATCAGTCATTCCCTTTGTTTCTATGTGAAAGAAAGCTGGGGCCTCCCTGAATCTTTTGATTTCATCTCCCCATTTGAAAAATGCAGGTTGCATGAGAACTGGAGATGGCCTCTTCCTCTTTCTCTCTACTTCCTTCACCTATTGGCAGTCTACTTCCTTCACCTATTGGCAGGTGCCTGGTAGTAGTAGACATTTGTTGATAACTGCACACGCTAGGAATCTGTGCTGATAGTCCATCCACAGCTTTCAAATCCATGTTTGACTATTTAGGGCTTTTTAGTCTGAAGACTTGTATTTTGAATTGTTAACCTTATTCTACATTACAAGGTAACCCATCTCTAACCCCCTTCACTCATTAGATAGCTAACTGCCTCTTTCTGCTTACAGTTATTTTTCACAGAATTTAAAGGCMTYGGAAAACAAATTAAAGGTAGCGTGTCCTATCAAAATAGTAGGTATCATTTGTTCCTGGTTTGTAGACCATTGCTTATAATGATGGCCTTTAAGAATGAAATCCGGCAGACTCTCATGCTGTCCCTGCCCTCAGTAAAACATCACCCAGTCCACAGATGAGTGGGACTGACAACTTTGGCTCCTTCCTCCCTTCCAATTTAATTAGAGAGAAGCTTGAAAGGGCAGACACCTTCTTCCAATATCCATGTGTCAGGTTGAGAATGTCTTATGCACTTTCTTCATTTCAACCATCGAAACCTCTGGTGGCCTTTTTTTCCCTCCCTTTATTTTTATTTAAAAAGAAGAAGAAATATCCTCCATGCTTTGCTTTTTAAATAAAGTGACTTGTCAAGTCAGAGACTGTAGCTGTAATCTGAAAGGCAGTAAATTTAGCGACCCTCACTTGCACTGACAACCTGTCCGGCACTTGAAACATAAATAGCAGTGGAGACAAATCACTGCTGTTTTCCTATTAGGCTTTGGCCCAATGGCCTCGCAGCCTTCCTTAGTGCCTTGGCCCAGCCTGGGCAATCGGCTGCTTTTAAGAGCAAGCAGGAGCTCTCCTCTTTGCTCCCATTTGGCCTAGATGTGTGCTCCTGAACTGCAGCGAGGCCCTTCCCAGACTGTGATCTATCTGCTTCACAGAAAGGTTAAAAATCCCATACTGAAGGGTGCCAGGAAGCAGATGCCTGGAACCCAAAATGAATGTCCCTAGATTATTCAGTCCCCAGCTCATACACTTCGGTATAAAATGAAGACACCAATTACCAGACCCCTCGTTATTGTTACAGTGACCCCCTGAGCCTTACCAAAGGCTGTCCAATTTATGTTAGCTGGAAACACCACACAGACATCACTTCAGTCCATACTTAAATATGTTCCTTTCTGCTCTACTCCTCATCTCCATCCCCACTTTCCATTGACTATGTATTGATGTTAAGCAAGAACAGTTCTCTGAATAGGCAATACACCTGGTCCAGCAAAGGAGCTGGGATTTAGGGGTGAACTCAGATGAGCCATTTCAGCATCTGGGCATGCAAAGGAAGAAAGGAGGGGCCAGAGAGGGTGGCTATGTTTTGCTTTGTTTTTAATTACATTTCAAAGGCTGTCTTAGGCAGCCACAGGACTCTGCCTAGCTGAGCTTCCACAGTGCAGCTGCCCTGCTGGGTTTAACACACTCACTTACAAAATGCCAATTGATTTATGTGACTCTTGAAAACAGCCACTGCTGCTCTCATCTCTCTTGATATTTAATCCTCAGCCATGGCAGAATCGCTAATAACAGGTCGAGTATTACCCCTGCAGTTTTGATGACAATGGTAAAGGGATCTTGGTCGGTGCTGCCTCTGTCCAGCAATTCAAATCTTCGCTTCACCCTCCCTATTACAAAATAATCTTGTGAACAATCGGGATCTGCAGGAACTCTTACTTCTATTTTATTCCCAAAGGAT
>BDUI01004612.1:58189-69188 GCA_002335545.1 Apodemus speciosus
TGGCTTTGGTGAAATAGTATGAAAAATACTCAAATATATTTTTGATTTATTTTATTTGTTGACTAAACATTATTTTATTTTTCCCTTTTATTAAAAATAGAATATTTTATTATACACTATATCCTGATTACAGTTTCCCTCCCTCTTCTTCTCCCAGTCCCTCTCCTCCTCTTCTCCCATTCAGATCCACTCCCTTTCTGTATCTCATTAGAACAGAACAGATAACAACCAAACATAACAAAATAAAATATAATAAGATGTAAAAAAAAATCAGATCAAAGTTGGAGAAGCAAACTAAGAGAAGGAAGAGTCCCAAGGGAGGTCGCAAGAATCAGAGACTCACTTGTTCACACACTTAGGAGTCCTTTAAAAATACTAAGCTTAAAGCTGTAATATATAGAGCACCATGTGCAAAYCAGTGCAGGTCCTGACCTTGCTGCTTCAGCCTCTGTGAGTTCATATGAGCTTTGCCTCGTTGATTTAGARGGCCTGGTGTCRTCCATCCTKGCTGGCTCTTACACCTTCTAACTCCTCTTCTGTGAAATTCCCTGAGCATTTGGAGGGGAAGGACTTAATGGAGATATTCYATGTGTGYTCCAAGGTCTCASTTTCTGTGTAATGTCTAGTTGTGGGTCTCTGTAGTGCTCCCATCTGCTGCAGGAGGAAGCTTCTCTGATGCTGGCTGAGCAAGGCACTAATCTATGTGTATAGCAGAATATAATTAAGAGTCATTTTATTGTTACTCTTTTTTATTTAAGACCAGTAGTATTTTATTGGACCCTATGTCTCTGGGCTCTCCAGTCTCTGTTTCATGGTCACCGTTATGRTTTATATGTGCTTGGCCCAGGGAATGGTACTATTAGAATGTGTGGCCCTATTTGAAGAGGTATGGCCCTTTTGGAGTGGGTGTGGAACTATAGGTGTGGTCTTTAAGACCCTCATCCATCATAACTGCCTGGAATGGAGAATTCTGTCAGCAGACTTCTGATAAAGCTGTAGAACTCTCAGCTCCTCCTGCACCATGACTGCCTAGATGCTGCCATGCTCCTGCCTTGATGATACTGGGCTGAACCTCTGAACTTGTAAGCCAGCCCCAATTAAATGTTGTCCTTTGTAAGATTTTTGCCTTGGTCATGGTGTCTGCTCACAACAGTAAAACCCTAACTAAGACAGTCACCCAGGTACTGTCAGATATGGATTCCGTCAAGTCAGACGTTGGTTACTCCCACAAGTTTTTCACCACCATCGTCCTAGCACATTTTTCATGCAGAATRGATTGTAGCTCAAAGGTYTTATGGCTGGGTTGGTGTTTATGTTCCCTTTCTGGTAGCTTGCAGAGTACCTACCCATCCCAAAGAYACTACACATAGGAATGAAGGTTCTATGTAGGTAGCAGCTTGCTCTCTCCATGTTCAATGAGTTGGGTAGGCGTTGTCTTCAGCAATGGAGTCTTGCTGTCAGTTTGTGAGGAACATTCCGTTCTCTTGACAAAAGCCTGGGCTTGTATTCATTCTACATACATACATTTATGTTTACATTCTAAGAACGAATGTTTTTGATGTTTGGGTGGAATGTTGTATAGTTGGGATCATTTGATGTGTGATATCATTTCACTATGATGTTTCTCTGTTTATTACTTTTTTTCCTAGATGACCTGCCTATTGGAGAAAGTAGGGTATTGAAATCACTGTTACTGAGTCAGAGTTAATATGTGTCTTGAAATCCAATAGCATGATTTTTATGAAATAGGATGATCAAGACTTTGGTGCATATAAGGTCAGGATTATAATGCATTCTTAATTAATCTTTCCTTTTATTGGGAAGAAGTGCCCTTCTTTATCTCTTCCAATTAATTTCAACTTGAAGTCCATTTTGTTAGATATGCTTGTTTTCTGTCCCATTGCTTCTAATCTTTTTCTATCCTTTTACTTCACAGAAGTAGTACCTAACTTTGAAGGCGAGATGAGTTCTTGCAAATAACAAAAAAAATGGATTTTGTTTCTTTAGCTATTCAACTAACTTGTGTCATTTGATTGGGGAGTTAAGGTCATTAATATTTAAAGTTGCTATTGAGAGATATATAAATTACTGTCATTTTGTTTTTCTTTTCTGCTTGTGTCCTTGGTTCTTAGTAATTATAACTGCAGCTGTCTTCTTGCTATAGTCTCTTGGCCACTCTCATGCCTCTCTTTGCTTTGAAGTATTGCTACCAGTATTTTCAGTAGAGATGGCTTGGTAAACATGAACTCATTTAGCCTGTTTATATTATGGAAAGTTTTCCTTTTTCCTTCAACTGTCACGTAGAATTTTTCTTGGAATTGTCTGGACTGGCATCTGTGAGTTTTTTTTAGAACTTAGAGAACATTTTTTTGGTTCTCGACATGTGGGTCGAGAGCCCTTTGGGATTGAATGACCCTTTCCCCGGGGTCGCCTAAGACTACTGCACAGATATTTAAATTATGATTCATAACAGTAGCAATGAAAACAATTTTATGTTTGGGGGTCACAGCAACATGAGGAATTGTATTAAAGGGTTACAACATTAAGGAAGGATGAGAACCACTGCTCTAAGCTTTACTGGCTTATAAAATTTCCTTCAAGAGGTAAATTGTTATACTTACAAGTTTTTTTTATATGTGATGCTTGATTTTTCTCTTGTGGCTTTCAATAAACTATTTTTCTGCTGTTTATTTAGTGTTTTAACTATAATATGCCATTGGGGCTCTCTGTTTTTTTTTTTTTTTCTATTTGGTGTGATGTGCTTTTTTGTGTTGGTATAAGTGTGTCTTTCCCTACTTTGGGGGAGTCTTCCTCTTCGATAGTGTTTAAGATATGATCTATGCCATTGATCTGAAATTTTCCTTCTCCTATGCCTATAATTCATCGATATGTATAATTCATAGAATTTGGTTGATTTCAGATCAGGTATGAAGAGTTGGTAGGTCAGTTCTTCAAATACTCAGGGTTTTGGTTTTTATTGGAAAGATGAAGGTTTGATCCAATGGTTACTGAGAAAGCATGCAAATGTGTGACTCCTAGCTGGGTTAGCTGGGCCAGTGTGCAAGCTGTACTGCCGGAGCTAGGTCTGGAGGTGCGGGCACCGGGCAGGCAGGCAGGGACCTGAGCACTAACCCTGCTAGGCCTATGCCCAAGTCACGCAAGCCAAGATACCTGTGAGATGTGGTCATGGTGCCCCCGTGCAGAGATGTGGGCATGGTGCCCCCGTGCAGAGGCCCCTCCAGCCTGTTTGCAGTCATCAGTCTTAGGTTTTATCTTCTCTCAACATCAGTGTTTGTTTTTTCCCTCTGTCTCTGTACTAGTCTTTGAAGTGAACTGCTGTTCTTGAAGTCGCCCTGATTGCACCTGAGATTATTATAATCCACGTTCTTAACATTATAGTTTTAAAAAATATTTTAAATCTTATGTAGGCTCAACTCTTGTTTTAGAATCCAAGCCCTTATTGTTGTATCTGAAGTCTCCAGCTCCACTTCCTGTCTCTGTCTCTCTGTCTTTCTGTCTCTCTGTCTCTTTGTCTCTCTTTGTCTCTGTCTCTGTCTCTCTGTCTCTCTNCCCCAACCCCTTTCTCTGCTCGCTCGCAGCTTGAGGCCTGCATACACTCTGCACTCTCCTGTCTCTACTTTTCTCCTGTGAGCTTTTCTTTTCTCGAACTCCCACACTCTTACATACCTCTGTGTGTTCCCCTTTCACTCTCACACACACACTTCACACACACACCACACATACCTCACACACAACACATATCACACACACAACACACACCTCACACACACCCACATGCTCTCCTCACACTCTCCCTGCCACCACTCCACACTCTCACACCTATAACTTGCCCTGGTCTTTTATTGATACTCCAAAAGCAGGTAGAAAAAAGACACTGCATGATTATTGCCAAATCATATTCAAAAGAATATCCACATCTCACCAAGAATTAAGAACTATAATTGTTCCCCAAAGTTTCTAGCTTCCTCAATACCCAGGCCTGAGGCCAAAAGAAGAATAATTGCAAACTTATCATTATTTAAAATTTTAACTTTTGACTTTATTATTCTTCAGAGCTCAGAGCCCCCGAGGTCAGCTCCTTGCATTTTCCTGTGAAGCTCTAATGATAAATGACATGGGCAAAACTGCCAGGCAGTGGCCAGAAAGAATCAAGTTAGCCCTTAATCCAGCAGTTCCACTAGCTTCCCACTTCTGCACATTGCACACAATGACTCTCCTGAGAGTGCCAGGGTTTTGACTTTGTTTTATAATTCCCATACTTCCTATCCATACCTATCCAAAGGAGACCAGGAACCACCCTCAAAATGTGCAAAACGTATTTCATAACTTCAAAAGATTTTTCTTTTCTGAATTAAAGTATCCCRTGTTTGTGTTCCCTTATTCCATTTCTCTTATTCCATGATTATGTCTCTCATAATAATACTTTTTCATAATTCAAGTAAATCCCTTCACTTTCTGGTAATGGACTCTATATGACTCTAGCAGTACRGGACTGTGTTTCATTTTTTAATATTTCTAAACATAATTTCTTCAAACTTTCTTTGCAAGTCAAACATTAATTGGAAACTACCATTGTGCAGTTATTACATTGTTTCCAAGACGAGAGCACACAGCATGCACCTGGCCATTAGGTCTGTGCTGTGCCCCTATGACTCAATTTTTTATTAACAATCAGTGGGGGTACTTCGGTTCTTCTGAAAAGGGGAACAAAATATTCACAGGAGCAAATATGGAGATAAAGTGTYGAGCTGAGACTGAAGGAAAGGCCATCCAGAGACTGTCCCACCTGGGCATCCATCCCATATACAGTCACCTGAACCCCGACACTATTGCAGATGCCAAGAAATGCTTGCTGACAGGAGCCTGATATGGCTGTCTCCTAAGAGGCCCTACCAGAGCCTTACAAATCCAGAGGCGAATGCTCACAACCAACCATTGGACTGAGCTCAGGGTCCCCAATGGAGGAGTTAGAGAAAGGACTGAAGGAGCTGGAGGGGTTTGCAACTTCATAGGAAGAACAACAGTGTCAACCAACCAGACTCCCCAGAGCTCCCAGGGACTAAGCCATCAACCAAGGAGTACACATGGCTCCAGCTGCATATGTAGCAGAGGATGGCCTTGTCAGGCATCAATGGGAGGAGAGGACCTTGGTCCTATGAAGGCTCGATAGATGCCCCAGAGTAGGGGAATCGAGGGTGGGGAGGTGGGAGTGGGGTGGGTGGAAGAACACCCTCATAGAAGCAGGGGGAGGGAAAATGGGATGGGGGTTTCTGGGAGAGGGGGAAACCTGAAAAGGGGCTAACATTTGAAATGTAAATAAAAAAAWWWYCMAWWRRAAAAAAWTTTWAAAAARRAAAAAAAAGAAATCTTAACTAAGAAATAAAAGAATCATTACATCAGGGAATGTCTAGTTTCACAGAATTCACCAGAGCAGAAGGAAAAAGAAACAGGAAAGTCAGATACAATAGAATAATTATGTACACCAACGCCAACTGAAAAGCAGTCACCCACAAATGAAATCTATACAGCTGTTGTCCAGAAATGTGAACAACTTTTTTACAAAGAGCTGCCTGCAGGCTTCTGAGATGTCTCCATCCAGCCTGCTGCTGGCAGTCCCTGTCATATATGCTGTCTCCAGCAAAACAATCTTCTGTACTTTCCTCACATCAGTTCCTCTGCCCCTTATCCACACTGCCTTTCTGACACACAGCTGCTTGACTTCTCTTATAAGTAAATTAGCCATTGTCATTTCCGTGAAGTCTTCTGTCCTGAATTATCTTTGTCCTGATATGTCCTGATACCACAGCAAAGCTCCCCTGTCACTGTGATTAAAAAAAAAAAAATTAACAGAAGTCTCTTGTGGGCGGAAAGGATTTATTTTAGCTTCTAGGTTATATCCCATTGAGGGAAAGGACAGCAGGAGCTCAAGGACCTAGAGATGAGAACTAAAGCAAAGACCATAGAAGAACGCTGCTTACTGGCTTGCGTCCAGGCTCACGGTCAAGTATCTTTCTAATACAGCCAAGATCCACCTTCTCAGAGATAGTATTGCCCACCATGGACTGGGACCTTCTCCATCAATTAGAAATTAATAAGAAATTAATAAGATACCCCACAGATGTGCCCACAGGCCAATCTTATGGAGGGCCTTCCTCAATTTAAATTCTTTCTTCCCAGATATATCTAGGTTTGTGCCAAGTTGACTAGAACTAACAGTGACAGCTTCTGTGCCTTCTGTGCAATGTCCAGTGTTCTATTATAGCATCCAACAGTGGTATGTATTTAATTCCGCCATTAGTCCATAGCCTTTCAAGTACAAAGATTATGGGTTCATTGTTTTTAAATCCCTACAGCTAATGCAATGTATGACATGCAAGACATACTCAATAAACACAAGAATGGACAGATTAAAAGCTGCCTAGAAAGAGATTTAGCTTAATGGCGCTCTTTCATTGCCAGCTTTAACCTTAGGAGTATGTACTCATGGCTCTATAATAATAATGTCACAAAACAAAAAAGCACAAGGCCTTTTWAAAAAAAATTCATACTTTTTTATCATATTCTTTCTCCTCCCCGACTCCTCCCAGATCCTCCCTCATCCCTCTGCACCCAACTTCATGTTTCTCCTTTGTCTTAAAAACACAGCAAGCACATATAAACAAAAACATGGCGTCCTTTTACRGGGTTGACCACTATTGCTGGGCATGGTGCCTGCCTTGGAGTGTGGCTGATATACTCAGTGTCACTCCATGGAAGAACCCTGGTYCTCCCTCCCCTCCTGTCTATCAACTGCGCAGAGCTCAGTTCCTGGTTAGGGAAGGACTTTGTTCTCCCTCGATCCTCTCGCTGCTGGGATTTTGTCTGGTTTAAACCCCTAAGGTTGTGCAAGCTGTCACAGTATCTGTGAGCTCAGATGAGCATCAGTCCTGCTGTATCTAGAGGACATCATTTCCTTGGAGTCATCCTGGATTTTACAGTCTTCCTGCTTCCTCTTTGGCTTAGTTCCCTGAGCCTTTAGGGAAGAGTGCRATAAAGACGGGCCATTTAGAGCTGGGAACTCCAAGGTCTCTCACTCTCTGCACCCTGGACAATTAACACCTGTGTTAATTATCATCAATCATAGCTTTTAATCAATGATTAAATGGCTCTTAACTTTCCTAGGAACTATGAGTCACAAGGTCTGGGTGTTGTATAAGAGGCATTATAATAGTAAATATATTATATCCCTATACARGCACAAAGTAGAACAAGTGAAAACCTACAATTAATATAAATTCAAGGGCAGAAAGAATGACTTAAAAAAAAAAAACAAACAAGTGAAATGAGAAAAAAAAATCTACGTACCATTTTATACAAAGCAAACTCATTTTCCACTTAAAATTTTTATTTAGAAAATTAAGAATAACAACCCAGCTTTACTAACTCTGTGGTCTATTAGTACATAAAAACTTCATGTTTGTTCCATATCGATTTAAAATCATCCCTCCTCCACCCTCTCATAAAACATTTCTTGCTCTCCTAGAACAACATTAAGCAATAACTAACATTCTACAACCTTTGTCAACGCCTGATCTCCACACCACTGCTCTTCACTGAAGAATGGGGAACTCCCTCAGCATTCATTTTTATCCACTGTCCACTCATGTTTGCAGAATGGCTCATATCCATGTATGACGTTTTAGACATTTTTTCCCTTGTCTGAGTCACCACCAGTGAGTCCTTTCTTACCTCCGCCCCTCCACTCATTCCTGTGGCACACCCTGGAAGTGGTCATCATCTAAACTGGTTTCAGATCTGATAACATTTGNAATTAGCCAGTAAATTTTAAACAATGACTTTGTATCCTGAAAGCAATTACTTTATTTTTGGTCCAAATATAATTTATCTGGGGGATTAAAAGGGAGGTCAAATAGATATCTCTTCTTATCTATATAATAGAAGATTACTACATGCRTTTAAAAAAGAACATCAAATTGCAGAGACACTAGGTTATTTGACATTCAGTGCCTGCTAAACCTTGCTGGCCTCTCAGGAAGTCCTTGTAACCAGGCAAACATGTTACTGCTTTGGCATTATCTCCTGGAACAAATTAAGGCCTGAGGTCTCTGGGGAGTGGGGCCACTTTGGACTGCAGCTCAAACTGGAGCCTAAAGAATCCAACCACAGAGCTGACACTGGCGCACTCACAAATACAGAAACCTGGCAACCCACCAGGAATTTGCTCTTCTTGTGTGCCTAATTTGTCTTTGACATACAGTGGAGTGCCAAGTTTAAATATTTATCTCTTAAATAAAGATGTATTTTGTTTTAAGAGTAAACAACTAAAATAAAATAGTCAACAAGGATGGAGGGGCTGGGTGCCTGGATGACGGAGTGGGAGAACCCGGGCTGTGAACATGGGATTCATTAAGATGTGAGCATGATTTAACAAATACCACCAGAGGTGGGGCGATGCTGTTTTATGGGAAAAGAAGGAGGGTGTGTCCATACATCTAAAATGCCCTTTTGCCTCGAAGCAAGATTCTCTTTGCTTCAAAGCTCTAACCTACTACAAAATCCTTGCAGAATCAAAGAATCGGGAGTTGTAAAATCAGATTTCATAATTTTCACTTGCCTGGCTTTAGGAGAGYCAGGCTATAAAAGTACAGCCTGAAAGACCCAGAAGTTTATTCATTCATTTATTCATTTACTTGTTAGTTGGTTTGTTTGTTTATTTGGGTTTTTCATTTACTTGTTAGTTAGTTTGTTTGTTCGTTTGGGTTTTTTNTCTTCACTGAAGAATGGGGAACTCCCTCAGCATTCATTTTTATCCACTGTCCACTCATGTTTGCAGAATGGCTCATATCCATGTATGACGTTTTAGACATTTTTTCCCTTGTCTGAGTCACCACCAGTGAGTCCTTTCTTACCTCCGCCCCTCCACTCATTCCTGTGGCACACCCTGGAAGTGGTCATCATCTAAACTGGTTTCAGATCTGATAACATTTGRTTTAGACAACCTTTAACCAGTTACTCTAGTTCGTTATTGGTTGCCTTTGCTARGAYCTGCAATTAATTCACAGTTGCCTACTTTAGATCTGCCTCTCTTCCTGTCTGCCTTCTTCTCTTAATTGTCATCAAGCCTTGTTTCTCCTTCCTCATTCTTAATGCCCATAATTGCCCCTTAGTGCCCTTAATGCCCGTAATAGTTCTTCCACTATACTTTCCTGACTGCACACAGCACTGGATGAGCCTCGTGGTTCCCACTTTAAAATCTTCAGATGATTTGGTGGAGAAAAGAAGATGATCAAAAAGATGCTCCACAATTCGTCCAAACACACCTTCCCTGACCCTTCAGTGGGAGACTTTTAGTTCTAATGATCAGGTATAAGGCAAGTATCCACCTCTCCAACACACATAAACTACTGAAGGTTCAGTTCTCTGCCATTTTAAAAGAAGGAGGGATTTTTTTTTCCCCTCAACATCCAAAAGCTGCTTCTGTATATCCTCCCCCAACCCCTAACTCCTGGCTTCTCATCACCTTCTTTAGAGCCTGCTCCGAGGAGGCCACRCCTCTACTGGCTCCTCCTCCTCATAAAGACACTACCTTTGAGGAGCTTTTCAAAGATGGGTTGAAATATAGGGCACACGGAGCTTTTTATGGGGAATGTTATCCAGTAAATCCATCCTGATATAACAGAGCCCCTGCTTTTTCAAACCTGTGCAGTGTAAAGATTCAAGTCAACTTAAGAGAGCCCCGTCCCACCTTTGTGGGTTGCTCTGGCCATGTGGCAGGGCCAGGTTCACAGGTAGTACATACAGGAAGGAAAACGACAGGGGGTGGGAAATGGCCAATGACAGAGAAGCAAGGCCAGAAAGGGGGAGGGAAGGAACATGGKATGAGGTTCAGCAGGGAAGGGAGCCTGTTTATCTTGCGGTTTTCTAGCTCAAGATCTAGTGCAAAGGTTGAGAAATCATAAAATGTCAGGATTCCTTGAGACAGTAGAGAAAAATGAAATGTAGATAGCCTGAAAGTGAACACCGTTGTCCATGTCTTGTGTCAAATGTGTTTATCTTTCCTTAGAAGGTCAGACAGTTCTTGACTCCATCTCCTTTAGCTTCCTTGTTCCTTTGGAGTTCAAGGACAAGCTTCTGCAGTGTCCATTTGTTCTGGTCATGAAGTTCTCGGACCACTGATTTACAGAATAAATAGGACTCGTCCTTTATATCTATCATTCCCATAGAGGGCTATGTTCTTCGACGTTTATCTCAAACTTCGAAGTTAATACCATAGTATTGATTTTAACCACAGGAATCAAATTTATACTGACATCCTCATTCTGTATGTGCTGCCAACACACAAACTCATCATGTTTAAGAAGCGTACCAGTGTTGTGAGACAGTTCTTATCCATGGCTACTTAGAAGGGAGAGGAATCAGCAATGGTATGGAACGTAATGATGGGACCCGAAGCTGTTGATCTTCAACTGCCTGCTCTAACTTTAACATCAGAAACTCCCAGTGTGTCCTTCTAAGACCTGTCAGATAAAGCAGCGCGGAGCAGCTAGCTGGGAGGTGCGACTCAACTCCACCTCTGTCTAACACCGAATCTCTGAGAAGAGAGATTTGCATCCAGGATGACGCAAGGGTCCTCTTATAAGTGGCGGTTTCTTTGTTTGTACCAATAATAGATTTACAGACTCCTTAGAATACCTCATTGGGATTCACTTCCCACCCCCACCACTCCTGACAAGTGCTTTTCTCTTCCAGACTTCATCTTCCTGAGCTGTTTGTAGCTTCCTTTACCTCCACTGCAGATCTTTGTGATCTCTGCTTTTTGGGTTTGTTGTTGTTGTTTGTTGCTGTTTTGGGGGGTGTTTTGTTTTGTTTTGTTTTTGACACTTTCGTTCTCCAAGAAACTCACTTGGGCATTCCTCCACACGCTTTTGTAAATCTAGTAAGGTCGGTTTTAACCGTCTTCAAACACATCGAGCACCTA
>BDUI01004612.1:76143-89834 GCA_002335545.1 Apodemus speciosus
TATATGAGCCTGTGGGGGTCATTTCCCAGCAAAGAAAACTCTAAATTCTGCATCTCCGTGTCAAATGTTGGCTCTTCAGTCCCACAGTTCCTTTCAACTTTGTTGACCTCAACATTGGGCTGGTTTCACACTGGGTCTGAAACTCTCCTCAGCAGGTGTCCCACGACTCTAGCACCTCTGACATCTTGGAGTCTCTAACACAATCAAGGTTTCCCCTTCACGCCTTCACAAAGTGGCCTCTCTGGGCCTCCATGCAGGGACAACTTTGACCTCTCAATCTTTCTCAAATAGCCACTCAAATAGACTAAGCATTCAGATACATAAGCCTGTGGGGGTTCATTCATATTTCAAACACCACAGAATAAATAGACATTTCCCCAAAGAAGATATGCAAATGGACAGAGGTATATGGGGAGGAGCTGGAGAGCATGGGTCATAAGGGAAAAGCAAATAAAAACCATCATAAGATTAAAACCTCACTTGGATCAAAAGATTGGTTTTAGAGCACAAAACCAAGCAATAAATGTTGCTAAAGATGGAGGAAAAAAATAGCCTCTGAACACTATTACTAGAAACATAAATTGATACGACCAGTAAGGAAAACAGTAAAAGTCCTTCGAAAATTAAAATTAGAATTGCTGTGTGGTCAGACTTACCCACTTAGGGGTGTTTCTTTAAAGGAATTATAATCAGTATCGCTGAGAGCTACCCATCATCTCACAGTCATTGATGGCTGCATCACTGGTAATAACTAAGACATGGAAATACACAGAATGTCCATTGATGGACGAACTGATAAAATGTTGCGGATACATACAATGAAATGTTCTTTATAAAATGACAAAAATCTTACCATTTACAAGTACTGGATGACTATGGAAGACTATGCTGTGAAACGAAGTTGACATGGACACTGCATTTATACAAATAATCTAAAATAAATCCACTGACCTGTAGAGAGGATGTTGATAGACAAATACCTAGGCTAGGGGAAATGGAGGTATTGGTCAATGGACACAAAAGTTTCAGGTATAAGGATTAGTAGGAATACCAACACAAGATAGATGAGATCTAGAAATCCAACCATCATGTCTGTTTTACTGATCTATGATTAATATAATTGGGTCTTACTTCCAAGTTCCCTATAACTTTCTGACAATGGGTTTATTGGGTAAGAATTTGCCTCGCTCCATTTTTTATTACCAACTTAACTTTTAAAGTATCTAAGGAATCTCTATAAAATATTTTCAAATAAACTAACAAGTATTTCCTGAGCCACCCCAGAGTACAAAGTTCATCATACAAAGACCCATGCTGGGTGTTGTAGAAAATGCAGCCTGTGCTTCAATATAATGTCTCCTCAGTAGAAGAGGTATAGTCCATTTGTCTTCCAGAGTATTCACTTCCTGCTCTTCGTTATCAGTTACATAAATAATACAACAAAGAGAGAAGTGAGATAAAAGAGATAGAGTTAATAAGAGGACCACATAGAAGAAAGCATTTGATCTAATGGAGATATCTAGTATTGGTTGCTTTGAGGTTCATCCTTGCATTAAGAAAAATAAAGTGCCTGGGATGAAACCTTAAACTCTGGAGACTTAAGATCTCTTTATAGGAGGAGTTAGGATAGGCAGGGCTTCCTTTAGAAGGGATGGTAAAGGCAGCTATGCAGTAGGATGAAGTCACCTGATTCTATGCACCATTCCACTGAAACCAATCCATTCCGTACTGTTTCAGTAAAAATAGATATAAACGGTGCTCTGCTTTGCATGTGATGCTTGTACATTCCTTTCCCAAAATGTAAGAARATGAAACCAATCCTTAAAGTGTAGTCAAACAAAAGGTCTCAAACTACTAGGATCCAAGCCACATATATAGTCATAAAACAAAACAGAAATGAAAAGATATTCTGGCTTTGTTTTGGTGACATCCATTTGTCACAATCTAGAGCCTGAATGTTAACTGCTGGCAATATGTAGCTGTATAAATTAACATTAAAATCAATGAACGTTCAAGTTTAAAATTTATTTCCTCTGCCGGGCGGTGGTGGCGCATGCCTTTAATCCCAGCACTTGGGAGGCAGAGGCCCGTGGATTTCTGAGTTCGAGGCCAGCCTGGTTTACAGAGTGAGTTCCAGGACAGCTGGAGCTACACAGAGAAACCCTGTCTCAAAAAAAAGTAAAAAAAAAAACAAACACACAAAAAAATTTAGTTCCTCATTTGCGTTTGTCATGCTTCAACTGCAGCGTAATCTACGTGGTGACTACAGAGTAAAGAGCATGGACAGGATTGACATCACGGCAAGGTCTATAGGACAGGATTTATCTAGGGTTGGGCAGTCAAGTGGCTCAGGACCATTGTGATGTTCTTATACAGGATCCTGAAAACAGGGTGTGGTGTTGTTCATAGTCTATAAATTTTTATAAGTCTAGACAGAGAGAGAGCATTTCCTCCTAGACACAGGATTAGGCACAAACCACACCCAAACACCTGCTTCACAGAGCAATCCTTTATTAAACAGGGAAGAAAGGTTAAAGTGGCTGCTTTCTGACTCAGGCAAGGACCTTGCAGGCATAAATTTTGTTTTCTTGGTTTTTTTTTTTTAAGATTTTATTTATTTTATGTATGTGAGTACACTGTTGCTGTCCTCGGACACACCAGAGGAAGGCATTGGATCCCATTACAGATGGTTGTGAGCCACCATGTGGTTGCTGGGAATTGAACTTTGGACCTCTGCAAGAGCAGTCAATACTCAGCCTGCAGGTGTAGTTTTTAAGAAGAGAAAAGGGAGGAGTTTATGTTAGAATGGACTAGGATGTAGTGGTATATTTTGATTGGTCATGTTGATTAGGTGAGCCAAAATGGGCTTTTGATGGCTGGTCTTTAATAGCTGGACCTTGGTAGTCAGCCTCAGAAGGAGGAAGTGGCCAAATAAAGGATAGACCTTGGAGGCTAGCTTTAGGAATGTGATCTAGAGGTTTTTAACAAGGAAGAGGGAATAGGGAAGAAGGGCAAGAGACTATGGAACCTCTAAGGATTATCATATATAACTATGCTAAGCTTATTCAGTTATAAATTGTAGGACTATAGGTCTTATTTTCCCTTAGTATCCCCAGTTTCCAAAGGTCTTCTTGCCATAATTAGGGCATTTCCCCCTTTTGTTTAGATGACGTATTTGATCCTCCCCAAGTTCCCACTTCTGTGATCTCCCTGCATCCTGATCAACTGACTCTATACCCAGAACTCCTTTTGCAGGACTCCTGGTTTCTCTCTCATTTTGTGACAGGGCCATCTGTGTGACCATTGCATTGGACATAAATATTTAAAATTTACCCTGAAGTTCTGTTAGCTAAACAACAGCACTCAGTTCCCCCTAGGGCCTATGATCTCCCTGGATGTAAGTTCTTAATGAGGACTACATTACAGTAGTACCAGGCATAGCATTCCTCCTGTGGAGTGTGTCTTAAATTCAATAGAGAGCGTTAGGGTTTCTCCTTTTTGTGTCTTATCCCTGTGGATTCAAATTTTTTCTCTAGAGAGACAAAGATGGCATACATTTAAAGCATTCTTTTTCAGTCAATTTGTACTTCTGAAGTTCTTTCAGCTCATTACATATACCAGTATCTATTTTTTGTTTTGTTGCTGTTGACGATGATGATGATAATGATAATGCTTTTAAGTGGGAGTTATCACTTCCACGTAGCAGTCACCTTTGATGATTTTGAATCGGGTTAAGTATGTCACAATCTGTACATCTCCTCATCAAAGCTATCATCTTTATTKTTCTATTTATTGTCTAACCRCCCCACCCACATGAATTTAAGCTCTATGAAGACTAGAAGTTTTATCTACTTTATTTGCTTTACATCCTCAGTGCTAGAAGATAATCCACATAGTCAAACTCTGTGATATTTGACTGAGTTAATGTTAATGGGTTAATCAAAGTGTGACCTTGAATGGAAGCCTTGGTGTAGTTCTAGTGCCAAGAAAAACCCATTTCTTATCCTGAAGTAGCATTTGGTTAAGACCCAGCTATAAAGGTGTTAATGCAAGGCAAAATGGGTTCATGAAACAGGTACAAAAATTCTATAGCAATTCAGAAGAAAACAACGGCATGGAGAAAAGTGAGCATTTAAGGTAGGTCTTAACGCAAGACTGCAATAGTCCATTTATGGTCAACCTGGAGTGTATGGGAAGGTATTGGTTTAGATTTTTAGTATGATAGTTAATTTCCATTATCAATTTCTGAGGTTAAAAAAAAATCACATAAAAATCCATGACACACACCTTTGGGTATGTCTATGAGTGTCTTTTAAGAAACTTTAACTGAGGAAGAAAAGCCCCACCCTTGAATGTGGGTGGCACCATTACATCAACTGAGGCCCTGGACTGACCAAAAAGAGGGAGGGGAGAAAGTCCTTGAAGAAATGCTCTTCTCCTTCCTCTGTTTCCTAGTTTGATGGAGCTGCTCCCAACACTACGCCTGCCCCGCAGAAGCATGAACTTCATTCCCCTGACCAGGAGCCGAAATTAAACCCTGCTTCCCTTAAGCTGCTTCTGTTAGGCACTTGGCCAAGGCAACAAGCGAAGTAATTAATACAGCTAATAAAAATGGTCCCTGCCTCGAAAAGGCTACGTGATTTAGTTGGTAAACATGCACTAAAAATGATGTTATGATTCTAAAAGGTATTTTATACTAAAGATTATCAGTATAAACAGATCTCCTGTGAAAGACAGTGGAGAATAGAAAAAGTGGAGTTAATTCTAACTGGGTGTCTTTTCTACTGGAGTAGAGAATACTAAAATCATACCTTGTAGGTATAAGTTTAAATGAACTTAGAATTAGCCTTTGTTACTCTTTGTCGCTTGGCAACCCTCAATCTAGTTCGTGGAAATGGCCACCACTGGGAACGTCTTTTTTTTTTAAGGCTAAACTTTCAATTCCCTATTTTCACACAGACTGCCAAACATTCCTCTAAACAGCTACTTATTTAGGCAGTGAAGTTGGTTGTATTAACAATGTTCCAGTCACATTTTACCTTAACTCTGTGTCCACTGTACCAGCAAGCATTTCTGGGTTTGTAAACTTCAGTAACTCTTAGGGACATCTTCAAGCTGGCCTCTTCCAAAGGGAGCTAGCAAGAACACTCCTCAGCTGAGATCTATTTATTTCCCCTTCCCTCTTGGACGCTCACTTTGGGAATTATAGGCTACACTGCTCCTGCAGAGTCCCTGTGGTGCCTGTGCTAAATGGCGTGCCTGCTCCATTTGACTGCCTCTGCCCTTGAGATCTTTAGAGGCTGCTCAGCAGCAGCCTGAGCAGAAGAGTTAAGGGAGACAGAAACCAAGCTGATGGGTCATCAGTAGTTTCAAGCTGATTCAAATTCACACAGTGGGTTCAAATGCATTGTATTTGTGTACAGATGTCCAGAAAGGACTGGGGCATCAATTTCAAGAACAACTGTAGTCATCATGATTTGGCTATTCCTAGAAAAACTGACATCAACTTCACTACAGTGGCCTCTAATAAAGGCCATTTATTATGCTAGCATCTAACAATGGTTTCTTTAAAAGTCTGGAGGGCCTAGGATGATAGCTTAGTGGGTAAAAATATTTACTTCATAAGCCTGGGAACAGATTTCAGATCCCAAGCACCCAAGTAAAAGCTGAGCACGTCTGTCTGCATGTGGCTGCAACCTCAGCTGTGTGCCAGGGAGAAGAGGGAGCAGGGAAAGCAGATTCTGGGTCTTACTGGACAGTCAATACAGCAGAAACGGTGAGCTCCAGGCTTACCCTTGTCTCAAAAAAGAAGATGCAAGGGCCACTGACAAGGTTCTATAATAGGTTAAGGTCACACAAACTTGATGACCTGAGTGTAACCCCAGAAACCTATATAGAGGTGGAAGGARAGAATTGACTCTACAAAACTGGCTTCTGAACTCTATAAGTACACTTGGAGTACACACGCCCACACATGCATCATGTGGAAACACATACACATGACATTATAAAATTTTAATTTAAAAAATAGAATTAGGAACAATAGAGAAACAAAAGACACCCAGTGTTGACCTCTGGCTTCTACTTACACAAAGCTAGGCATGCATACCTGCATATCTATATTCATATATTACACACACACACATACACACACACACACACACACACACACACACACACTACTTCAGGTATATCAAAGATAAACTGTCCCATAGTTTCTAGAATTTTCCTCCAAAATAGTCCTGGAAAGATGAGAAACCTAGTAGTGAATGCTTTTTTTTTCCTTGGGAGAGAGGGGTCTTCATGGAAGAAACTATAAATAATCTGCTAGTCCAAGAGTATGGAACTGTTTGATAGAATGATGAGACCATCTCTTGATGCTCAAATCTACCTGCTTTTGTCAAACGCACTAAGGTAATTTATAAACACAAGTGACAGCCATTATTCTGTACTATTGGTTCTAAATGACTTGAGAAAGTCTCCTAGTTCTATCAATAAAGAGGCTACTTTACAAACGAACTTTGTTGCCATTATAGTTTAAAGAGCAGTATCTGTATCTTAAAGTGGATCCAGTAAGTGACTGTGGGTGCAATTGTGTAACAGTATCCTCAAAACCTGAAATGTTTTATCCCTAAGAGCCGTTCCTCAAGCAGGAAGGTAAACAACTCAATAGCTTTAGGAAATCCCTGAAACTGACCAGATTCATTGGGCTCCTCCCTACCAGAGTTAAGAAGTAAAGGTTGTGAAGAAGACAGACAAGCCAAGCTGCAAAGAGTAACACTAGACCAGCTGCCTGGCAAAGAAGAAGAAATCACCCTAGCTGCCTGGAAAAGGTTTAGACCAGACACACCAGGTAAAATGCTTTCCAACCTGTTGAGTTGCCTGCAGGCTGTGCAGTGTGCTCCAGGTTCCCCGCTTTGTGAGCTACCACCCATGCTGGAGTGGGCTTTGATGATACTGTCTCCGGCTCCTGTAAATAACCCCTTGCCCATATCCTAGGAAAAATTTTGACACACAACAGGTGGGAAAGAAGGAARAAAAGAAGGAAGGAAGGAGGGAAGGAAGGAAGGAAAAAAAGAAAAGTAGAAAGCATAAATGTAATAAATGATTCCTGAATATTCATTAAACAAAATTAATTCAAGATCAAATGGGAAATGAATTTGCAGCATATCTTTCACTGCTTATCTTTGTGACATATGGCTTCTAAACAGAGAGCATGTTGTAACACATGTTGTAACACATGTGCTGTATGTTGTAACACTTGTAACACACGCTGTTTCGCCACATAATACCAGTGAGTATACCTGAAACATTTTAGCTCAGGTTCCAGATTATTTTGTTATGAGCTTCAGTCTTTCACTGTACATGTGGTTTTGATTTTATATGTGTGTGTGTGTTGTGCATTTTCATATATAATCAAAACCATGCGTAGTGAAAGACATGTATATTTATCTTTTATATTTATATTATATATAACCATATATATATACATGTTTATATATAACCAAACCCACATGTATAGTGAAAGACATGCTTATGTCTTTTACAGTTATATTTATATTTTACATATATAAATATGTTTATAAAAGGCATATATACCCCGGCGGTGGTGGCTCATGCCTTTAATCCCAGCACTTGGGAGGCCGAAGCAGGCAGATTTCTGAGTTCGAGGCCAGCCTGGTCTACAGAGTGAGTTCCAGGACAGCTGGAGCTACACAGAGAAACCCTGTCAAAACAAAAGACATATATCTTTTATAATTATAGAAAACAAACTATACTTTCCTACTTTATTTCTTCAGCATTAGTATCAAATTAGCACATAGCATAATTCAACGTTTGATTTTAAATATCGCTCTTTGGGTTACTAACTTTGTCCCTGGGAAACACGGGGCCTCTTGAGTAGCTTCTCATTATTCTAGACAAAATAGTTACTTTAAGATGGACTCAGAAGGAAACTCAGGAGGCATCAGAGAGGGAATAAAATAAATAAAGGAAAGAAAAGGGCAAGCAAGTTGGGAGCTCTGGAGCTGCCAGGAGGGAAATAGATAAAAGAAAGAAAAGGCCATAAGTACTGAATTAGAACTTAAGAAAGCAGGCTCAGCCCTGGAAGCAGCTGGAGGCAGCTGTACAGTGGAGGGCATCAGAGAAAGAATAAGAATGCTCAAGAGAACCAGGGCAGGCAGCTTTAGAATTTGGGCCAGTGTTTGACAAATAGAGAGAGAAAAGGAGAAAAAAAGTTTTGTGCTTTCTGATTTAGTACTCGGAAAGCTGGCAGATTCAGCAGGGAGGATCTGAAATGAATCAACCAGAAGGAGTTTCTGGGAGTAGAAAATTCTGGCCTTCCTGGCAAGAACAAAGATATTCTAAAGACAATTATGCACCACCCTTTGGCTGTCTGACTTTTGAAAACAGTGGGCCAAAAGAAAATGGAATTTCCCCAGGAAATGTGAGGGCTAAAGTTATGTTTTATAGTTTAAATCACTATGATTAAGAAATGTATAAAACAAAAATGCCTCCTACCTATAAGCCCCGCTTGCCCATGGACAGATAACTTCCTGGAATGCTGGGGGCTGTTGTTCATTTAAGATAACTAGCCACATGTTTTCATTTTTGTAAGCAAGTTTGGTTGCCCCAACGGCACAGGATGTGCTCAATCACACATAGGTGATAGGTACAGAGACAGGATGTACATCAGGATGTACGCTTGCTCCCGATTGGATGAAGATAGGATGTAGCCTGTGTGTTTTGCCTTTATAAGCACCTGACTAACATAATTTGCAGCCATTCTCTGGGAATGCTGGGTATGGGCCTGGCTGGTGCCCATCATCCTGGCCAGAATTTAACAAAGCTTGTCTCAAATTTGGTTCAAAAATTGTGGTAGTGATCTTATTCTCACAGGGTGGTATCAACAGAAACTCATGCCGGGAGAAGGAAAAGGCTGGTGCCACCCAGAAAATGAGCTTTTCCTTCAAAAACTAATTTTTCTACTTGCCACACCCTCTTGTAGGGAGATTGGAGTAGAGCCAGTGGTGGGCGGGGCCCCACCCTGAGCAGCATTGCTTGGTTATACGTACCTCTTGGAAAGTTCTCCAATATTTACACTCCTGCCACAACTCGCCCTTGAGAACCGTGCTCCTAAAATAAAATTTTGTTTCATGAATAGGAGGGTGGTGTTCAGTCATTTTCCTATAATTCATGCTGACAGAAAAATAGTCCCTGCCTAAGAGTGACTGTAATACTCCAACCCTGTTTTATACGAGAATGATTTGGAATTTTTTTAAGTAGGTATTGGGAGAGATCTCCATATCATGGGAAGTTTAGTTTGAAATAGTTATATATCTTAATATAGGGTTTAAGCAACAGCAGTTGATGGCCCCAGAAAGGGCATGAGCCAGCAGAGTCCTGGGCATGCTTGCTCCAAGACAGCAGTCTTCTGCAGTTAGATTCCAGGGATATGATCCCTTGTATTACTTAAGAGAAAAAAAATTAAGCAAACAAAAACACACAGATGGTTATATGTTGGCAGCGTAGCAAAATAAAAAAGGGCAAGAATGAATCCAGTTGTGGAACAGCTTCAAAGGGAAGACAGCATAAGGTTGTAATCACTGAGCACTGACAGTACCAAAAAGAAAAAAAGAATTATCATGAAGAAAATCTACAGCATTGAGTATGGTTACGAATATGTGTATATATATATATATATATGATGTATATGTATGATATATATACCATATATGTATATACGGGGAGAGAGAGAGAGAGAGAGAGAGAGAGAGAGAGAGAGAGAGATTTTAAATGTGTCATTCTGGAGTTAATGTTTCTCCCTGAAGCCATAGTTTGTCAACGAAGAGCCCGGTGCCCATGCCGGGCATAGAATGCCTTTGTCTGAACTGTTGGTCAGAGAAGGGCTGGGAGACCCCCCCACACACTTCCATAAGCAATACACGCGTCTTAGTTAGGGTTTTCATTGCTGTGCACAGACACAATGACCAAGAACTCTTCTTATAAAGACAACATTTAACTGGGGCTGGCTTTCCGGTTGAGGTGGGAGCATGGCAGCACCCAGGCAGGCATGGTACAGAAGAAGCTGAGAGTTCCACATCTTCATCTGAGGGCTGCTAGGAGAAGACTGACTTCCGGGAAGCTAGAATGAGGGTCTTAGAGCCCACACCCACAGCGACTCACCTACTCCAACAGGGCCACACCGTCTAATAGTGCCACTCCCTGGGCCAGGCATCTATAAAACCATCACAACTGTCTTGGCTACTGTCTTTGTTTTTGGTTACACACCAGAGCTTGATGGTAAGACCTGTTGCGTGAAGACACCACAGACTTGACTCATAGGGGCTGGAGAAAATAAGCTGGTCCAAGCTGCTTACTCCCTGCTGGCTAGCCCTCTTAGTACTAGCTGGTGCTACACAGGCTGCTGAGAGAGAAAAGCCACCAGCAATTCTACGAGCTCTGAACCCTGCGAGCAACAACAGCGTTTGGCCTGACAGGAACAATTGTGGTACAAATGTGATGTGAATAACAAATTGATCCCTGATTGGATGTTTGCCCTGCTCCAAAGGTGCTGCCTGGTACTGTAATTTAGCCCAGAGCTCATGGCTGGGGAGCACCCAGGCCCTAGAAGAGAGCCTACTAGAAGTCCGTTATTTGCATATAAAGGTTGTGGATCATAAATAGGGAACTCCCAAAGGGAATTCTTTGAGGCAGTCAAATTAGAGTTCTGTTTGTAGGAACACCTGGAACGTTGCTTTATCCAAATTATTCTGAAAAATAGGAGAGAGTCTTTTTCTTGTGGTAGTGGAAAATTTGAATGTTTCCAGGTGTAGAGAAATGACTTGAAGATGCCAAGACCCACAGATAAACATTAGGTAGAGTTTGGGAACCCCACAGAAGAGAGAAAGGATTGCAGGAGCCAGAGGGGGTCAAGGACACCACAAGAGCGCCACAGAGTCAACTAACCAGGGCTCTGAGGGGCCCACAGAGCCTGCATGGGTTTGACCTAGGTCCTCTGCATATACGTTACGGTTGTTTAGCTTGATGTTCCTGTGGGACTCCTAACAGTGGGCATAGGGGCTGTCTCTAACTTGTTTGCCTACTTTCGGGACCCTTTTCCTCCTACTGGGTTGCCTGGTTCAACCTTGATATGAGGATATATACCTAGTCTTACTGTAATTTTGTAGTACTGGCTGGTTTTGTGTCATCTTGAAACAAGCTAGAGTCGTCAGACAGGAAGGCATCTTTAGTTCAGGAAATGACTCCATGAGATCTCAGTTAGTGATCATTGTGGGAAGGCCCAGCCCACTGTGGTATCACACCTGGAGTGGTGGTCCTGGGTTCTATAGAAAGCAGGCTGAGCAAGCCAGTAAGCAGCACCCCTCCATGGCCTCTACATCAGCTCTGCCTGCAGGACCCTGTCCTATTTGAGTTCCTGTCCTGACTTCCTTCGGTGGTGAATAGCAAGGCGGAAGTGTAAGCCAAATAAGCCCTTCCACCCCCAACTTGCTTTTTGGTCATGGAGTTTTGTCAAAGCAATAGAAACTCTAAGACACTTGTTATGCCACGTTTGGTTGATGTCCTGGGAGATATGCTCTTTTCTGAAGGGAAATGGAAGAGTGAGTCTGGGGAAAAGGGGGAAGTGTAGGGGAGGGACTAGGAGGAAAGGAGAGAGGAGAAACTGTGGTAGGGATGTAATGTATAAAAGAAGTTCCAACAACCGTGAGTTTGGGACTATCCACTGGAATCTGGTGAGCTCAGCAGCAGGTTCTCAACCGAAGGCAATGACTCCCCTTCCCCCACAATCTATGCATAGCCAACAGTTCAGAGTGGAGAGGTAGGCTCTCACCAACCACTCCACTTTTCAAGACTGCCTGTTGACTGTGGGCCCAGTTGTTCACCGTTGCTGCGATTTCATCATTGCAGTGACTGGGTCATGCCCAAAAGAAGTCAGTAAAACTTTTACAGTGCCATTAATTTGCTCAAGCAATCCAAGGAACAGAGCTAAATACAGTGAAACTGTTTCCTAATAGACCAAGTTTAACAAAAAACACTTGTCTGGTAAAACGAGTTCCATGATCACTAACTATATAATTCAGCAGGAATGCACCAAGAGAGAATAATTCTTTCTAACCCAATTTTCTCCCCACTGACACAGTGGCTTTCCACCAAGGGAAAAAGCTTCAATCTGGGATAAAACAAATTCACGTTAAGACATATTTAAATACTTGTGTCAGGGACATTAGGACAAAGTCTAACTGCCGAGTTTCAAAAGGTCCTTTCGGTAAAGAAAAATTGTATGCAAGGATACACTTGCATCTATGGAGGGCCACTGGGATAGCATGATTAGGGGAAAGGGGTGTGTGGGTGTGGGTGTGTATGTGTGTGTATGTTCTTTTTGTTTGTTTTGCTTTTGTTTTTGTTTGGAGAGAGAGAGAGAGAGAGAGAGAGAGAGAGAGAGAGAGAGAGAGAGAGAGAGAGAGAGAGAGAGAGAGAGAGAAACACCCAGAGGCATCTGGAAGACTCCAGAACAGAGAGGAGAAGCAGCAGGCTAGACATGGCCAGGGCTAGGGAAGCAGGACTAGCAGAGAAGCACAGAAGAGAATACTGAGGATGGTTGGGGCCCGGGGAAAACCTTGTCATTATATAGAGAATGAATGGGTATCTGGAGAGAGGGAAGCCTGTTGGGGAGAGAAGGGGCCAGGGTCCTAGTGCAGACTGTGAATGGGGACTGTAGGATCCTGAAGGGCAGCATGGCTATGGTACTCTGGTAGGTGCCAGCCACATGTATATTTCAATGGAGAGCCATGCCCCTCTGCCGGAAGCAAGGGAAATGACTCCTGGCAGACAGGAAACTATTTCGTGAGTTCCTGAGGAATAGTGGCTTTTATCTAACCACCAGAAGTACTTCCTATATARTTCTGCTTGGACGGAGGCAAGACCMCCATTTCTGGGCATATCTCTTTTTCCCACTTCCTGAGCACTTCCGGAGACCTATCACAAATGCTCTTGGGTCCCGTGAAGCTCTGCAGGCTGGTGTTTGAAACAAGAAGAGCGCACAGGTGATGGAACAGAGAAGACTCTGCTATTGCCTTTGCCTTTTTTTTTTTTAATTTGCTTTAGGGTGTGCTAGGGTTTTAATAATGGCTAATTGGGCAAATGGATAGCATCCAGCAATTGTGAAATATGCTGACTCTTCTGAAGGACTGGCCAGAGAAAGTCTCTTCCTCACGCAGCACTCCACATAGTGACTCCCTTCGAGTGGTGTTATAGCTGTTCTGTTTCCTGCTAAATGGAGCACTTTGGTTAAGGCTATAAATCCAGCCACTTGAGCAGATTTAATAACCAGCAAACGAGCACAATCCATTACATCAGGACTGAAAGCAATTGCGTATCCTGCCTAAAAATGCCCTTGTTTATCTCAGCGATAAGAACTGTCAGTAAATAAAATCAATTCTGCATTTTCAGTAGCTGTGCCAAATGTGTGTCTCCTAGAAGCATGAAGTGTATCACGAGTTGGCCCCAGCCAAGCTCTGCCCCTTCTAGGTCATCTGGGAAGGGGATTGAGAGTTGCAGAGCACAGGAGATGAAAAGCAGACTAGTCTCAGGAGAAGTTAGACCTCGCTGACCAGTGCTGGTGGGATGTAATGTACCAGAATCCCTACGGAGTGGGGTGTAAGTGGTGAAGA
>BDUI01004613.1:31510-42474 GCA_002335545.1 Apodemus speciosus
AAAAAAAAATCCAAACAGTTGGCACTTACAGAGTGTTTGCCTGTGTGTTTTGAAGGTTACATTAACTCCTTGTCTTTTGTAATTAGTAAGTCTTAACCATTATCATTTGATAAGAAAGGTCTACTCATTAGAATTACTTTTAATTAAGTTTTCTTATCCTTAGATCCTATCTTCAAGGCCTTTGTATGTTCTAAGAATTATGGAGTCCTTTATGAATACCAAAGAGAAAGGTGTGTACACGTGCACACGCGCGCGCACACACACACATACACACACACACACACACACAAACACACACACACACCATATAGTACAAGTGTGAAACTATTTCTAGTCCCCCAAAGCACACACCTATAGTTTTCACTATTCTCTTCTTTGTCCCTCGGGGGTCAAGCAAGCATAATATTCACACTGTGGCGTAACCATAACAGTGTCCACTTCTGGAACCTTTGTATCTTCCCCCAGCTGGAACTGAACTCACCCTCCCTCCACCCCACTAACTCCTCATCACTAAACTCTTAACGATGGCAATAAGGGCTCTCTTCCAGTGGACACGGTAAACTTGTTTCAATGGGTTTAAAGGACTCCACTCTACTAGTCAGAGCAGAAGAGCTGRCCCTCTACTCTTCCTGACAAGCGGCCAATGCCTACCGTTTGGATTCTATTAAAACTTGCTGAGATTTGCTTTTGTTAAAACTTGGAAACATCTGCTCTGAGTCTAGGCCCTTGCTCRGTGGAGCTTATTGTTGTTCTGAAGTGCTGACTCAGCAGCCCTTCCGCTGCCCTTCGAAGAGGAGCTGAGCCATCTGTGACAAGCCACATRCTACACAGAGTTGGGTCAACACATCCCTCGGTGGCTGTGATTGCCTTGGGAGGAGAGTTACTATTGACTTCTCCATAGGAACACAGAGGTCTTGAGTACAAGAAACACCATGCCTTGTCTGCTAGCTGTCTCTTGGCTGAGAATACCTGGGCCAAGCGTTCTAGGACTTGCCATAAACAGGATCACGAGTCAGAGGTAACAAAGATAAATGACAAAGCAGACACCTTCAAGAAATCAAAGCCCTTTCTTTATACTTAGCCAGCACCAGTTCCATACCAAGGCGTATTCGTTCAAGAAAGATTGGCTGGCCAACATCAAGCCCTTCACAGTCTTTGGGGTATCGTGCATTTCTTAGTTCCTCTGTACCTTCTGCCATATTGATAAACTCCATGATTTGGTATGACTCAGGAAAATGAAAAACGATTCTGGACTGGTTCATCAGAATAATTATATTTGCATCAGAAGGCAGGGCCCTGCAACTAAATGGTAATAGCCAAGTCCATGGAGTCACGGTAAGACGTTCYGGYACGCTAGGGTAGTGCGTATATGTTATGGGAAACCACCAGACTCAGTGTGTGTCCTGAGGACAGTAACTTTGATATGGCTTTGAGTATCGCTGCTCAGAACCSTCGAAGGGAAATAGTTATCCTCAGCTTCTACCATGCTGAACATGAGTTCTGAAAAAGACCCAGTATAAATTTAGGTGGATATTGTTTTCAAGATTTCATGACAGATTGTTCTCCCTTTCTTACATTCCTCGCAGAGTAATCAGGCCTATTGAGACACTCCTAGCATACAGCCAGGAGAAAGYGCAGGGTACTTCAATACTGCAGGTCCTGCTTGCATTTCCACGCTGCCTGTCGTTAGATAAGAAGTTCGTCGTGCAAGARTGATATGATAGGATGGTATTTAAAGAGTTAGGCAGGGTGAAGTGCTTATTATTTTACGGCAAATTGCTTTTGCTACAATTGGGTATTGTATCAAATTGATATTTTTAATGAATGTTAAGAGACTCATTAAAAACCGTCTTGATTAGAACTGACTAATTTAGTTTTGAAGATGAAATTCCTTAGACTTCCACCTTCTTTCCTCTAGAAGTGTTGTGTCTACATTATAGTCCAGAGAGGGAAGGAGGAAGGCACAGGGCAGCATAGTAGTAGCAATGAGAGTTTGGCCCTTAAGTATACACATGAGAGTGGCCGTCACCTTCTGTCATTAAAGGCATCATAAAAATTAGCATCTCACAAGAGAGCAGAGGATTTCAATGGAAAGTTCTAACAGGTTTAGAAATGTAACCAGTGGCAACTTGGCTTTCCGTTCTAAACAAATATAAAGCTATTAGGTTAAATAATTCAGTGGGGAAATAAATAATAGGTCTTGGTAAACGCAACAGGAACTACTTGTATTGATGCCACCACAGCCATCAGAACCTTGAGGTTTCCCAAGAACCAGCATGACTTAGCCTTGTCTACAACTCTAGGCCATCCACCAAATATGTGAGGGGTAAGCCTTGGGTTGTACTGGTGCCGTTTGTCTGTCATGAAATCTTGGTGTGTTTTGTTGGACACTTGAGTTTCCACTTTCATCTGCCACCTGGTTATACTTGCTCTGTCCCCCTGCTGGTCATTTTTCCTGTTACGTGTGGTCGAATCTGGTTGGTGATGTCCATTTGAGATCAGAAGCTGGTACAACGTGCTGTCGACAGTCTTGAAGAGTAGCCTGTCTTGCTTGTTCGAGATGTCTGCTCTACTCCTTAGAGCCAGCCTTGGTCCTCACTCACGTGGCTTTGTTCTACTCTTTGTCTTCCAGGGGATACGATATTCATCATTCTGAGGAAGCAGAGGCTGATCTTCCTGCACTGGTACCACCACATCACTGTGCTCCTGTACTCTTGGTACTCCTACAAAGACATGGTAGCTGGGGGTGGTTGGTTCATGACCATGAACTATGGCGTGCATGCCGTCATGTACTCTTACTATGCCTTGCGGGCTGCGGGTTTCCGAGTCTCCCGGAAGTTTGCCATGTTCATCACCTTGTCCCAGATCACTCAGATGCTGATGGGCTGTGTCATTAACTACCTGGTCTTCAACTGGATGCAGCACGACAACGACCAGTGCTACTCCCACTTCCAGAACATCTTCTGGTCCTCGCTCATGTACCTCAGCTACCTTGTGCTCTTCTGCCATTTCTTCTTTGAGGCCTACATCGGCAAAGTGAAGAAAGCGACGAAGGCTGAGTAGTGCCAGAACCGAGGAGGAAGACTTAGCTCAGGGTCATCACGAAAAATAATAGACAAAAGAAAATGGCACAAGGAATCACATATGGTGCAGCTAAAACAAAACAAAACAAACGTASGAGCAGACACTAAGCCCAAGGCAGCTTGGGAGTGAAGATTTAGGTTGTAAGTTTATGATCCTTTTTTTGGGTGAGGACTCGCTGACCCGCAACTCTATCTCAAAGCACTGCTGCTGAGGGACCCCTTCCCTCTGACCTGTCAACTCTAGAATGCACTAGATGCAAAGGCAGGCACGGGCAAAGAGATTAGTGGACAGCAAGCAAAACGCTGCAGGAGGGGGCGAGGGGGTGGAAATCTATCTATTCAGAGTTTTTTGTTTTGTTTTGTTTTTCTCAAAGGATAAAGGAGTTTCCCCTTTTCAAACTATGAGAGCACACACACACACACACACACACACACACACACACAAAGACACAATCTTTCCAGAATTGATAGAAAAGATAAGGATAGAAGAGACAGGGTTTATATCTAGAACAGCAATGCTTTTGCAAAGATCTAGGCCTTTWAAAGAAAGGTTAGCTCGGAACTCCTTGAAAAAAAGATGTCTTAATTATTTTTACTGCAACTGAAAGTAAAAAGGTAGATACTTTCCCCTTCATTGCACAGCCTCAGGGCTGTGTGCTTGCTACAACCAAACAGGACAATACTCCCCCCCCCATGCCCCCTCCCGCCCCCCCATGATGTTTTATTTCTGGGAGAAAGAAAACCCTGTAGTTGAAGCATCACACTGACAACTGTTAGCTCTGCTCTTCGGTGAGAATTCAAGCATCCGTTGTTCAATTGCCCCAAATTTTAGGACGGAGGAGGAAATGCAGAATTGAAAAGAAAGAAGCTCAGCTGGTTGGCTTGAAAATGGAATCTTGTACTATCTGCAACAAAACTCAGCCCATCCATCGTTCCTGGGTCTGGAAAGGGAGGAAGGCCGATGGGAAGAAACTGGAGCTGAAGATTCGTCTGATTCACAGACAGCGTGTTGGCCTCCCTCGCTGTCTGACCTCGCACATAACCCTGGCTTTCTAAATGAGGCCCTGTGACACAGTCYGTGCTTTCTRTATTTCTGTGACTTTCATAAACAGATCTGCAGCGCTCTGCCTGATTTGGGGTAAACACTGTGTTTCTGCAGCCTCTGCATCTGCCCCCTTAAGCAGTGCAGAGGCGTGAGAAGTGCCCTCTGCTGGCTTAGTGAGGAGCTTCAACAAACACTTCCTAGCTGACCACAAAGGGCCTGCGCAGATTAAACCCTAAGTCCTAAGTGCTGTCAACACCTGACATATATTTGACCAAATCAAAAGAGAGAGAGAGAGAGAGAGAACCTCTGTGCTTCAAGTAAGCTCCATAAATTTTTAAAGTGACTTTCACTTGGGAACTCAAAGTCAATGTATTAAGAGCCATATTCTTTAAAAAAGAAAAGAAGAAAGGAAAGAAAGAAAAAAGAAAGAAAGAAAGAAAGCTAGACAATGTTATCTGTAATATTTCAGTCCTCTACAAGCCAAATAAATGTGTCGATGTTCCTAATATTTCAAAGACGCAATTACGTAAAGTTGTTCAATGTGATATAATAGTATTCTAATTGGTTAAGTAGTTTAATGATTAGACAAACTAGCAGAAACAATAGAGGCTACTACACTGCGTACATTATACACACATAGCCACATACGCACAGAAGTGTGAGGTACACGGAGCTTAAGGCCCAAATCAATAGTAACACAACTTTTGGCTAGCAGAAACTGTCACCTACCTTCCTTTACTTGAGAGTGTACAGTAAAAGGAATTTCTTTTCAAATTATTTTTATATTATTTTAGCTTTAATTGTGCTGTTCATGAGACAGCTGCTCAGCCTTGCCGTGAGAGACGGCATGGGCGTTTCCGTGTGGCTTGTTTACGTGTGGAATTGGAAAAGAATAAAGTTCGATTCGTTCTGTGAGAATGGGATCAAGAGCGAACAAAGAATCCATGCAGATCAAGTCATAAGTGAAAGATCGGGAGGGAACCGAGCCGTCAGCCTTGTGCGGTGGCTGACGGATGAGGCACAGTTGAAGGGAGGTTTCATTAGGGTAGGAGGTGACTGGAGATGAAATTCTGGAAGCCACTATGTCCAGTGGAGTCTTAGGGTGTACTTGTTCCTTCGAGTTTAGTAAATGCTCAGTAGTGTACAATAATAAGCCTTTCCCTTGCCTTATAGAAGAAAGGGAACAAAACAATGAAAACCAAGAGGCCGCCTATCAGTTGACTCGAGTCTAATCAAAAGGCCAGCCTGAGGCTCATTTGGTTGGCTCTTTAATTCAGATATTTATCATAGAATACAGGTTACACTATGGAGATCTCATAAGCATAAACTTTAAAAAGACTAAGCTATGCTTCCAAAGCACTTTAATCTCAATGCCCCGCTTCATGCTCTTGTAAAATAACTTAGACTTTCCATTCGCAGAATGAATATATAATAGTTTTGAAACCAGCTAGACTATAGCTACAGGCAATTCCAGTGTTCATCATGGGAAGAAAAAGCCACATGTTTTTTTAAAAAAACAATTCTGATATAGGCTCAGCACACAG
Source organism: Apodemus speciosus (assembly GCA_002335545.1). Lineage (NCBI taxonomy): Eukaryota > Metazoa > Chordata > Mammalia > Rodentia > Muridae > Apodemus > Apodemus speciosus. Next base: position 37,183 of record BDUI01004613.1, read on the forward strand.
TTTTTAACACATCAGCTTAGCTGCTCTAATTCTATCAAGATACGAGGCTGGACCACTGACTGGCCTATGACACATCTGAAACCTGTCAGAGAATTGACTGCCACATAGATAATACTGCTGTCGGTGAACATTCCGGGCAAGCAAGTTTTTGTAGCCGCCCCACTATGCTGCAATCGATTATCTTTCTATCGAAGATTTCTCGCTGCATTCCAATCCCCAGTGTGGTGAAAACGTCATTCCTGGATTGAAGGAACACAAATCCAAGATGTCATATAAACACAGTTGTGTTCACTAGGTCTGAGCATCAACTCAAATATGTTGAGTTTGCAATGAAATTCTAGTGAGAGTCACTCATTCACACAGTAGGAGATCTTTATCTGGACCTTCTAGTGTCACTTGTGAGGAAAAATAACAGCTATCATTATTATTTATTTATTGTATTTATATCCAATGCCAGGCCAAAGTATTGATTTAAAGTCACAGTTTATTTCAAGCAGTGCCCTCCCCCCTCCCCCGAGTCTTTCTAATCCTCTGCACTATAGAAAGTCGAGACTGGAGGGGAGATACATATTGCATTGCTGCAATAGAAAGCAGGTTTGTTGATCCTCCTGCTGTCTTTATTTATGATGAGACCGATTGATCCACTGACCAGCGTAACCCAGGCAGCAGCTTCATGTGGATGGAATATCTACAGGAACCTGGGAAAACACTCAGAAAAGATAACCACAGAGTATTTGTTGTTTATTTGTTTGTTTTATATCTTTGTGGTAAGATAAACCTGTCACAAGAGTMACAAAGCACCATTACACTGGGGAAGAATGCTCCAGAAGTCTGACTATATTCCCAGGCTGCTCAATTACCTGGGAGTGTCTGGGAGGAGCTTTTGCTCAGGAACTGCCAGATACAGACACCAAGTCAGCCCTAGCGCATTCTGAGAGCCTTTTCCAGGCCTAGGCAAATGGGTCTTGGACTGTTGGACTGCCTAGGTGTCAAGTGAGTTCGTAGGAGAATGGAGATAGAGAAGACTCCACCCCTTGACTCCACCAAGCTTTGAGATACATTGGCAAGATCGGTGTCTAGACACAGTTCCTTGTGTTTGAAATGTCGGTGCTCGGGAGCTACAGTTGTGAGAAGATGGTGATGATAGATAGCCCAGAGCTTTCTAGCCTTCAAATGCATCTTTTCCCCAGTCTTTGTTTTGATAACAAATATTTTTGCTATCAGTTTGGGACAACAGTAGAGTCTGGTTGTGYGATCTACAAGATTATTCTGTCCCTGCTCTTRTATAAAACACCCATCTCCTGGGATTCCTGCCATCAGAAAGTGACGTGAGTGAGAATTCACAACATATCATGTGTCACTTCTGCATATTGAAGTGACATCTAATAAAGCAAAGACATCCTGTCTTGTCTGAACTTGGAGTATGGAGTGTCCTAGTGTGTCATTGAGCCGCCATCCTCTGTACCAGATAATGACACAGAACAGATGTCGGTGCCTGTACCGAATTCTCAGTGCCTGTTGTGACAGACTGTGCTTGGAAACACGAGTCATGAGCCATAAAGCAGGGACCACAGGTGAAACGGTCATTTAAAGTCCACCTACTCTGAGCATCACTGGAAACCCGAAAGCCTGTTGTGTAATCCAGTATTGTCCCTGCCCCCAGATACTTTCAAAACTAGGGTTCTCAGAGCAGTGGATACCCATGCCTCCATTTTCCCACAAACATTTCCTAGAGTTGTTCTGGTGGGTGCAGAACATGGAGGGGTTCTGGGTGATTGTTTGGGGGGAGTCTTGGAAACTGTACTTTGATTGCAGGTCAGACAAAGCCAAATCCAGATAGTTCTGTGTCACTCACCAGTTGTCCATGCCCACCCACAAAACAATTGTATTATAATCAAGTTCTCCTGGAGTACCTAGATGGTTGGTCCTTCAAATAAGGATGCAATCATGTTTGCAACCCAGTTAGGACACATAGAAAGAACCTATCTCACTAGCATCTAAACAATATCATTTCCCCAATGCTTGGTGTCACTTAAGACTTGTTCTGCTTGACAAAGATCAAGGTGTCACCTGGTGGTGCCTCCTACTAGTGTGAATGTGTTTCAGTTAAGTGTGGGTCTGAGCATGATCGGGCCGGGCATTGCTCACTGCTACTCTGAAAATGACTGGCATTCTGCGTCTTAGGCCCTAAACCCATATTCAGAGGGAAAATTCACTATCAAGCCTCACAGCGAATCACAGCAGTGTTGGAATTCTTATTTTCAAGTGCTTATCTCACAACATTGAAAAATATTTTTGGTGTATTAAGATTTAAAATAAAGTCATCATAACTTTTGATTTAAAACTGTTTCTAGTTTTTTGTTGTTTTTTTTTCGTCTCTGGTCTGGAGCAGTCCAAAGAGGACAGCTAGGACACTGTAGGCCGTTTAGAATTCTCTGGGAAGTCATTCCTATATCCTTGTGCTTGTGCGGATAAGATGCGTGGATGGCTAAGATTGTTCTTGCTTTCTCTGGCAGCCCACCGTACTCGAGGACTATGAACATGTGGATGTCATTTCTGCAAGGTGCCTAGCTCCTCCGGAACGCCTTTCGTGGTTACAGCATCTTACAGATGACACTGTTCCCATGCCTTTTGGCTCTTCAGAAGTCCTTCTGAGACAGATGAAATAGACTCCCAGTTAAAACACAGTGGTGGAAGCAGAAGTGGAGATATAGTCCCCTTAGACATTACAATTTTGCTGTACCCATTCGTTTGATAAGAAGTTGAATATAAATGAATAAAAAAAAAAAAATCCAGTACTCATCGCTGAACTTAGTCATGTTGCAAGACAAAGTGTTTCAGGGCAAGATACGTGGGAGAAAACATTTAGAATGGGCAGCATGTCCTTAGTCCTGCCTCTGGGCAGTTCCAGATCAGGCTCCCTCTGACCCTAAGATACTCCAACCTTTCGGAGTCTGGGTGCTCAGCCCACGGTTGGCATGTATTGCTTGCTGTTCAGTGGTTTATGTCATTCTTCACGGTTCTTTGGAGCCTTGCTGGGAGGCATTGATGGTTTAAAACTCGAGAGCCTGATGTTAGTGGAGGTTTTCCACAGCCAGATGATGCCATTTGCCTTATCTCTGAGTGTATATAACTTTTTAATTCCTTGTTATCACTTGTTTAATGTGCTTTCTTAATACAGGGTTAACCACAGGGGCTCTAGTGGCCTGTTGTGCCTTGTGTCTCCCCGGCTTCACATACCTGTACTGAGTGAGGCTTTGGATGATTTCTGTGTCTGACACCAAATTGACAGACACAACTAAACACGGGCATGCATGAATGGGTGTGTGTTTGCACTCCACAAAACAACAGAACCCACAGGATTACCAGCTCTCCTTCTCAGTCTGTATTTCCTGTTTGGACGGACTTGACTGTAAGCCTCTGCTGCTGCTGCTGCTTCAGCAGAGGATTAGCCAACCAGATAAACCTTCCTTCCTTCTAAGTTGATCAGCTCAGGTGTCAATCATAACACATCGCAGGCTGCTCCAGCCTTTGTATATCTATAATTGCCTTTGGTTGGAGGCGGGTACCTCTGGGATTTCATTTATTTAGTATGTATTTATGGAGCCTGGGTTTTCGTGGAAGCGATCATGTGACACACTATGAAGTCGCAGGGTTAAATTCGTGTGGTAGCCTCCTCCTGACTCAGGCCTGCCTCTCACACTAGGATTCTGTCTTCTCTGCTATAGGCAGGCTCCCTGGGTGGAAACCCTGGGTAGAGCTCTGAGATTTCACACACAGCTTCCTTTCTTACTGACTACACTAATTCCTTTCATACTACGGGGAAAACTACCCCCCTGCCCGCGTCTCCCCCCCCCCCCCCGCCCCCCCCCCCTGCCTGGGTGCCGCTGCTTTTCCATGTTTTATTCATGAAAACTCCGGTGGGTGTTTGCGGCAGCCAATACCTCTGTGAGGAAAAGGAAAGCCTTGCCTGCATCCTCTGTGGCTCCCAGTTACACATGAGTTGCTCTAAAATATCAGAGCCTTTTTTTGTAAAACGAGCACTCGGTCGCCAAGAGAGAAGCAATWATGATTCCCACATAATTCAAATAATAAAATCAATAGAGCATAAATAAATTGACTTCATACCGACTTAAATAACCCTACTTAGTTGTAACCTAACTGGGAGCCACTAGCCTCTGAGGGACTTTTTTTYYCCCTGGATTAGGTCTCTTGCATCTAATTCTAGAACTCACCAGAAGGGAAGAAAGCTAGCTCTCTTGAAGTCTATCAGGTGTCCTCCTCCAGTCTTTATTAAACTTTATTACTATTATTATTGCTATTATTATTAATAATAATCATTTATGTATTTATTCTTTATTGCATTTTTCTCCTGGCCCTGGAAGTCTCTACGGAGTCAGGTTCCCAGCCAACAGTTCCTTCTCCCCGTCAGTCAGTCACCTCTGCCTGGGCTCTGCAGTGAGATAAGACTTCACAGTGGCTTCCCCGGGGTCGGATGGTCTGAGGAAGCTTCTCTTTGTACCAAGGAGCCAAACAAGTCAGGAAGACAGCAGATTGAGTGGGGCTCTGTTCCACTCCTGAGCTGGTCAAAGGTTTCCCGGGGCAGAGCTCACGGACCTAGTTTCTTCTTCTCTGTGTGAACTAATGTCCTCAGCCCCGTGGTGAGTGGGCTGCTGGGATGGCTCCCTACACCTGCCCAGATGTGCCTGAGACCCATGGGTATGGGCTCTTTTCCTCGAGGCCCCAGTTGTCCCTCCCAGGGAACCTTTATTGTAGGTTTAGACATTTCTGAGACTGACTGGAGACGCCCAAACTATCAGCTGAATAAAAGGAACACACACATGCACGCACGTGTGCACCAGAGTGAAAACATGCTTAGTCTCATACAAGTCCGACCTGAGTGGGGATTGGCTTTCCGTCCCTTCTGCCCCCTCCACCCCCCCTCTGGAGCATGCAGAGTAGGTGCCCCCCCCATCCGTGTTCTCCCACTCCACGGACCTTGTCACTGCAGGAAACAGGACTGTTTGCCTGCTCCGGCATGTCCATGCTATTCCAGAATTCTAGGGACTGGCAGAGAACTAGAAATTTGCTAGAAGAATAAAGGGATATGAATATGTGGTTATTAATTACTACATGCCACAGTTGATCTCTAGCTTCTTCACCCCCAAGAGTAGGGAGAAGCCTTGTGGTTTCCGTTGTAAGCATCCGTCTGTTGGTTCTTTGTGTATGGGTGGTGCCCCGCCAGCTTGTTTTATGTGGATGCTGGGGATCAGATGGATGTCCCCAGGCTTG
>BDUI01004613.1:84450-95021 GCA_002335545.1 Apodemus speciosus
CTACTGCTCATGTTTCTGCTCGACTCTTCATAAGGGTTCTTCGGGTCTTTTGACATCTGCTTCTGAGTCCTGAGATAAAACCAAAAACCAAAAAAACAAAAAACAAACAAACAAAAAAAACCCTGAGACAATCTCAAAATAAAAACAAAATACCCATCCCACTCCATGATAACCCAGAGCAACTATTTTGTCCAATTAGACCTACAGAGRGTGCACGCACAGCCCTGTACGCAGCTCTAGGGGGCAGTACTGTTAAGCAAATAGCTACAGAGATGCCCAACTCTGGGTGTACTGCGATCACAAGAAAGAGCTCTAACAAGCTTATGTGTCAAGCAAAGGTCCGTACCATTTGCGTGTGTAGACACAGGTTGCATGTGCACATCTGTATGGAAGTGTGCCCTCGTGGAGGTGAGGAGTGTGTAGACACAGGTCTGTATGTGCACATCTGTATGGAAGTGTGCCCTCGTGGNCCTCGTGGAGGTGAGGAGTGTGTAGACACAGGTCTGTATGTGCACATCTGTATGGAAGTGTGCCCTCGTGGGGGTGAGGAGTGTGTAGACACAGGTTTGTATGTGCACATCTGTATGGAAGTGTGCCCTCGTGGAGGTGAGGAGTGTGTAGACACAGGTTGGCATGTGCACATCTGTATGGAAGTGTGCTCTCGTGGAGGTGAGGAGTGTGTAGACACAGGTCTGCATGTGCACATCTGTAAGGAAGTGTGCCCTCGTGGAGGTGAGGAGCAGACGTGCACATCTGTCTCAGTGCTCTGTGTGTTATTGTTTAAAACAGTATCTCCAGTTAACCCAGAGCTTGCCAGTTCAGCTAGGCTGGTGGTCACGAAGCCCCAGGGATCCTCCTGTTTCTTCTCCTCGGTGATTCAGATATAAGCGCACAGTGTGCCCTGCCCGATTGTACTGTTTTGTGTTGTACTGTATTGCAGTACAATGGGTACTGTATTGCAGTACCTATGGGTGCTGAGGGCTGAGCTAGGGTCCTTAGGCTCGCATGGTGAACACGTTACTGACTGAGTTGTTTTCGTGGGCCTTCATCAGTTTTGTTATTGGCCRTGGCAGTCTGAAGCTGGAAAACCGCCATCCATTAGCTGCTAGCTCACTCCACACCCGCCACTGCTCAGGCATGCTTACTGACCCGTGTTCATGAAATCAGAGCACTCCAGAGGCTGAGGCAAAAGAATCATGAGTTTAAGGCTAGTCCAGGTTACATAGAAAGACTCATCTTAAAAAAAAAAACTAAATTTCTGAAAAACATTGTCACATGTTAATACATCAAAAAACCAAAACTAATTATACCATGGGTTAACTTAAAAAATTCTCTCTTTCTTTCAAGATATGGTCTCACTATATATGTATATCTGTACGTATGTATGTACGTATGTATGCGTGTATGTATGTATGTATATATGTATGTATGTATGTATGCATGTATGTATATACGTATGTATGTATGTATGTATGTATGTATGTATGTATGTATGCATGCATGTAGCTCAGGCTGTCCTGGAACTCACTCTACTCCAGCCTGGCCTCACAGAGACCCCTGCCTCTGCCCCTGAGTAGCAGGATTAAAGGTGTGCACCACTATGACTGGGGAAGTTTTTTGGGTTTCCTGGTTTTTCTGTTGTTGTTTACTTTTGTTTGTTTTTTTACATTTATCTTTGTTTGATGTTYTTTCCAGGGGAATAAGCCATTAATAACTTAATGTTCTTTCTGCCAACATACAGAATCCAAATAATAGGCTAAGARGTGCAGTCATACTGATGGGTCACAAATTAAAGGTTCAAGAGTTTCCCTGGGAATCTTGTCTCCCAAAGGCGATGGAGGTTTTCAAGTATATATGCCTCTTATTAGGAAGATTACTATTCATATAAAACAATAGTAACATTTATTATACCCAATACATCAGTCAGGACTATGGTAAACTCTTAACACACACTAACTCAGTCCCACAATAACTCCTGAAAGAAGCACTATTATCCCACACCTCATAACAAAGAAAACCAATGCCCACAAGTGAGAAGGCATGCCACRGCACTACTTAGTGCTAACTTGGATCTGAAATGTGTAAGYTGATTTCAGAGTCAGCGCTGTTTACTGCTACAGTATGCTAGAGCAAGGTCTTCGMGGAGAGCGCCTGGCTGATTCTGCTCAATTTTCCAGGATATGAGATATGAAACAGTTGGAACTYGAGTGCTTGTTCAGCTTTGGTAAATGTGGTTGGATATTTACCTTCTGAGGGCAGTAGGTGCGTTACATATCACCAGAAAGCTGACACTTGACAGGCATGTGGGCTACTGAACAATTTCATAAAGCCCCTTCAGCCCAAGTCTTATGATTCCCTGATTTGTTTTTAACAGCACAGACTACTATAACACTTCCTAAGCAGTTTCAACTGATGACAGCGGGACATCATTTTAAAGTAAAGGAACAGGAGCACTGAGACGCCTGCCCCTTGATCCTAATGTGGGGGCTTTTACATGAAAAACTGATCTCTGTTAAAACCCCTAACTTTAAATTACTGAAAACAAAACCCAAATGATCACAATTCCTTTCCAAGTTAGAGAAGATCATGATTTTCCTCTAACAAAAAGGAGTTTTTGTGGGCAATAATCAGCAGGCAAACATGAAAAATTGTATTTATGCCGGCTGATGTGGGCATGCGATGCTAAGAGACTGGGCTGCAGTGGTGCATTGTGGGAGATAAGCACATCTGAGGTGAGGATGCAGCGCATGTGCAAGGTCCTGCGCTCAGTTCCTCAGCATCACCGAAATGGAGGACCACAAATCTTATACATGTGCAATGACTGGGAAGGATAAGGCAGAGCATCGATGTTTTCGTACAGTGAAGTCCAGGCTTTTGAAAAGAGACTACTCCTCCTTTTAAATGCAGTATTTTGCTCAMGATCATCCCAAGGGAGTATGCATTCCCTGGGGGAGCTTAGAGAAAGGCTGTCAAGTTTCGTGGTAGAGAATGGTTACCTGTAGTGGTAAGCCCCCCACGTCCCCAAGAGGAGCAGCAGGACCAGAGCCACCACACAGACAGCCACCACAGTGATGTCACGCTTCTGCYGGTAGCCGGCGTGGCGCAGCTCCCACCAGCGTAAGTCTCGGTGCTGACAACGCTCCCCAACGTAGCCAGCGACACAACTGTGGATGACACAAAAGCAGAGGTCAACAGAGGTCCCGGAACCTGGTTCTTACAAATTCAGTGTGCGTTGTCTCCAGCCCTGCACCTTTCTAGGTGTTAGAGAAGATGTTTGTGAACCCGTGAAGTCGGCTGCAGGTACCGACTCACGCATCATCCATCACTCACGTCCACTCACATTACCGCTCACAGGTTTTGCACTATTCCCAGCCTGCCTTTGGGATGACAGGGAGCTATTCGCATACCTTTCCCATGAGGCATAACGGAACACCAACGACAGATAAACTCTCAGGCTAAAGTCCTAAGGACGCTCCCTTTCTAAGCCAACAAGGTCAGGAGACACCTGGAGACAAATGTCTGGCCGACTGCAGCAGTCCTAGGTCAAAGGAAAGAACTGGAAAGCAGGGACCCTTGTTGAACATCCTGTAACAGAGGTGTACACACTGGCCCTGCACTGGAAGCAGGCCCTTACGTTATGGAGGGACTGTTTGCTTTTGTAAAACTAACCACTAGCCCCAGGGAAAACGTGAAAAAAAAAATAGAGACACAAGCCGGAGGAGCTATTCTGAAGGACAGGGGCCATCCGCCTATAAACTCCTTACCGTCATCCACTTCCAATGACATTGTTACTGTAATTATCAGACACCATGTGCTAGCAATGCCTTAACGTGAACGAAGCAATGCTGCCCTCTACTGGAAGTGCTTGTTTCTAGAAGCCAGAGCTCAGAGAAACAACTGCATTTTCTTCACACCAGAATTAATTTTTTTTTGTTTTTTAAAATCCTATTAAAATTCCCTTCTCTTAGCCTCAGACCCACCACCAACCCRTCCATTTCTCCACTTCATTCTAAAAGAACCCAAGGGTGGATGCACAGTAATACCAGCAGCTCTCGTGGGAAGCAGGGAAGAACACTGTCGAAAGTTCCAGAAGATCTCTTCCCTAATTCTACCATTAGCCCATCCTAAGAAAGTAGGGCTTCCCTCCTTCCTTGGGAGGGAAGAAAAGGGGCAATACTCATTAGTGACCATGACCGACACCATACATTTATTTTAACAATTAAGTCTATTTAAACAGCTGACTTAGACATCTGCAATGGTGCATTTTTTAACCCTTTTTATTTTTTGGTGGACGCCCCCTATTTTACAGGAGAGGAAACAGACTCAGCATTAACTAATTTGCATGAGGTCACACAGTTAATGATTGGCAGGCCTAACGCCTGCACTGTCTGCTGCACTGTGTTCCTTTCACAGGGATTTCTGCTCTTCTCACCTCTGAGCGGACCATGGAAGAGACAGCAGGAGCCTAGGTGGGGCCTAAAGGTCCTCAGGCTGCCTGGGTCTATTTTTAATTCTAGCTCATTTTGGTTATAGCTATTTATTGACAATCCCTACCCGTCATTTGAAAAAAAAAAAAAAACCAAACTGCTGGATGCTAATGGGCTCCACATGCAAATCAAAGTGATCTGGGGTCTTGAGGACCGTGTCCAGGGCAGTCAAATGACCAGTGCTTCTTCAGAGCATGAGGCAGAGCCATGAGTCTTCTGCATTGTTTGAATTATTGAATTATTAATTAGTTTGGCTAAACCAAACAGGAGGTTCCCTGGGTAAATACATTTGAGTTTCCATGGTCAAACAATATGAGGTCACTCTAGACCAAGTAAGGGTAAAGCAGCCTTTTAAGTGAGTTGTGGCSACAAAGTCATGAGGAATGGCAGAGTTGGAAGCATTCTCCAACCTCACCTGTCCTCAAGAAACTTCACAACCCACTGGAGGGCTTGCAGCCTTGAAAAAAGATGCGTCAGAAGGATGTATGTTTGGCCAAAGCCACACCAGAAAGAATGAAGACCTCTTCTGAGCTCAAGAGCTAGAACGTCCCAAGAATCCAGGTCAGCAAAGTTATAGGGAACCAGTGGGGGGTCAATGCTTTGGACCTGACTCCCCTACATCCGGGCCTGACTCCCCAACATCCGGGCCTGACTCCCCTACATCCGGGCCTGACGCCCCTACATCTGGGCCTGGGTTCTGCATCTTGCTGCCAGCAAGGAAGGAAGGGTCTCTAGAAGCCACCCTGCRCAGAAAGACCAGGAATGTCCCTGACAAAGCTGCACTGACAGGAGCCCCTGAGGTCTGATACTGAGGACAAATGGACGGAAGTGTTGAAAACTCTTTTTATCAACACATTTGATCAACACATTTTTATCACATCAATTCAAAATGAAGTTATGCTCCAATGGCCATGGACACCTGTAGACTTTAAACATTGCTTTTGGTTAACAGTCTTTAAGTGTGAGGGACATCTTCAGCTGTGGCCTGTTTGTTTAGGATAGGGTCTCCTGTGACCCAGGCTGGCCTTGAATGGAATGACCTAGAACTTCCTGATACCCCACTACTACCCCCGAGCGCTGGGCTTGCAGGTGCGCCCCATGCCTCTGCCAGCTCCAGCTTAATGTGTTGAAAATACGAGTGAGGAAAGATGGTGCTTTCACAGGGCCTAACGACAAATTCTGTTAGCATCGGATTGGACGGGAAACTGTACCATGACAAAGCCCTCTAGCCATTTAGAATCCTTCACACTGCAACAGTAATTTGGGGACCTAAAGTTAACTACCACGAAGGAAATAAGGAAATAAGCCATAGACAATCAACGACACATCCGGTTTTGTAATTTTTGTATTTGGTATAATAGGATTAAGTGTGTAGATAAAAACTGATTGCTAACATTAACTGTTAATTAAAAGTGAATTATGTTATATTTGAAAGCATCATAAGTTATAAAATCATGGTATGGTAATATAAACTCAAAAGCAGAGTTCTACTAGAATTGAGTTCTTCTTACTAATATTTCCRAACATCTTCACAATTTTTGTTGAGCTGATGTGATTTTTAATGTAAGACCATGCTTAGTCAAAGAATATAGCTTCTTCTTCCTCCTCCAATAACTTGGTTCCTTTTCACTGTTATTAACAAAAATCACAGAACTGTGCAAGCCCCTAACATGCATTCCACAGGGCCCCAGGTTCGGCATGTGAGACCCACGTGTATCCGCACATCTGTCTAGCCCTCACACTGCCTTGAACATGTGAAATTAGTTAAAAACAGATGTAGTCCGGACTTCCAGACTGTCCATTGGCTTTGTGTGTCGATCTCCATGTGTGTGTGTGTGCATGCAAATGCACTTGTGTGTGGAGATCCATGTGTGTGTGTGCATGCAAGTGCACTTGTATATGGAGATCCATGTGTGGGTGTGCATGCAAGTGTACTTAATAAACCAGAATTCAACATCAGGTGTCTGTGCCCTNGGACTTGGTAGGGAGAGTATTTGTCCAAGGAGACCTTCCACCTCATAATTAGGGGCAGAGTCTCTCAGTGTTCTGGCAAGTGCCAGGGCTTCTCCAGTCTCCACCTCTCAGTGCTTGGGTAAAACCGTTCTTTGCCCAATCTGGGTTTTATATGGAAGTGGGAGATCTGACCCCAGAGAGGGCTCCCTCCCTCCACTGTAAGCACTTACTGACACTCCCCTCTCCCCAGACCTGCGTGTGGCCTTCATTACAGGGAAAGGCTTTCCTGGTGAGCTCCATGGAGTACCTCAAAGTTCTTGGTCCTCAGAATCATGTCAGGTGACAACTTGGCCTGTCATATCACTCAGGGAGCTAAAAGGGAGCAGACAGCAGCCGTTTCACCCCTCAGCAGCTGTTGCCAAGACAACAATGAAAAGTGATCTACTAGAAAGAAAACATTTTTTTTTAAAGCTTTAAATATCAGAGGCAATAGGTTCAGCGTGAATCTAGGTGCAACATTTTTTGGTTTTGGTAAATTTCCTATGAATATGCCTTCTTCATGTTGAATGAGGAACTGAATTTCTAGACCATGTTCATCAAATTACTTATGTAAAAAGAAAGTCATCACTGCCTCTAGAAAAATCTCCTCGGTATAAATTTTACCACCTTTCTGAAAGTCATGGCCCACACTGTCACCTGGGCATCAGAAAGATGCTTGACTCACTTGCATGCGTAGCTGTCCACTGTTTCAACATACATGCACACTCCACCATGGAGGCAGTATCCATCGTGTGACGGGGGGCATTCTGGGTAACTATTCCGGACCAAATGGCGGCCATCTTCCCCAAGGAGAGGGGGTGAGGTAGAGTCTGGAATAGTCAAAGACATTAATTTTATTCTGAGTTTCTGTGAACAACTTGTGCTGTGGACTCTTGATGATGGCAGAAGTCTCGGGAGGGTTGAGTCCCACCTTCCCACCTTCCTAACCAAGCCCGGKTCACCCACCAAGAACTAAACCCTTCTCTCTCTTGGATCATCATACTGGAGGCAAAGAAAGAACGGACAAGCCTAAATCTGAAATGAACAACTGGGGGCTTTGTACGGCTCACAAGCTACCCAGCAGCACACAGCTCATTGCCCTCCTAATCTAGGGAGTCACAGACATTTACCCCACAAACTGCTTTCTTCTAAAATTGATTTAACTTTTACGGGGACCCCTCAGACATGAGACTATAGCAACAGATGGGAAGAAAATGTTATAGTAATGGCAGAAAGTCAAGATGCAAAGCCTTGCCGYGGAAGCCCCAAGAGTCTGTAAGACAGCGTTCTGCASACTGAGGCAGAAAAATGCCTSTGGGGCCTGCGGAGTTCCCCCAACACAGAAGCCCAAATTCTTCATTTGGCAACTTATTTCCCTTCTAAATTTCTTTTCTTCCTGATAGCCGAGACCGAATAAATTCAAGAGAGTAAATTGTAACCCATTCTTTGAAGTAATATTATTGGCCAGAAACCTCTTTTCTTAGAACAATAAYGCTTTGCCTTGGTCACATTTACCCCCCCCCAAGATTAAAAAAGGGATCCCATTGAAAATATGGAACAAYGAGTAAAAATTTTCCAGGAATCCTAAAAGTACAGGTTCTTTTGTTATTTGACRCAAAGCCCTTGCAGGACACGTGGATGTTAGGCCTAGTCTTAGACAAAAGGCTCAAGTTAGAAGATATTTACATCTGTTTCAAAGTCCTAGCCAGACCGGTGTGTTGGGCAAGTTAAATTTACATTTGAGTTAGTGCAAGGCTCAGAGCTGCCTCAATGGAAGCTTACAGGAACTGCTTTTGTCTTGCTAACCCCATCTAGAAAGTTTCTGGCCAAAACAACATCCTTGGCTTATCCAGGTGTAGTTCAGGTCTCAGTTCTAACTTATGAAATATTAATGAGGCTATGTGGAACTTAGGAAAGCACTGGAATTTGGCTTGCCTACTCCATACAAAATATAGGAAACTTCAGGTTTTACAGACGAAAGCTAGGTATCAGATAAAGTTTACTAACAGAGACTCATCTAGACTAAGATTGATATTGTTTGTGTTTGAGCTTTGAAATTTGTTACCTGAGAAACGAGAAATGGTTTACCTGGTTGATTTTACATTTCCTTGTGCCGAATGGTTATGCTAATTGTTCCTTGTGCCTGCTTGGTTAGATACATCTTTTAATATGTAAATGTCAAAACCTCCGGCTCAAAACCCTGACTAAGAGAAAAAATACACACTCAGAATGCAACGGATCTCTAAGTCTATATGTCATTATTCGCCAAATCCATATCTCCTGGGCCAAGGAATCCTGGTTTCCAGCGACTGCAATTCCTTGAGGGTTTAGAGCACAGCAAAGCCTCTTGGTTTTGAATCGCTTCCTACACCTTAAACAGAAGGCACTGCTGCTTGCAACTGACTAAGAAGGTTTTCAGCTACTCTCAAACTCATGGCATCCCTCTGCCTCAGCCTCCCAACTCCTGGGATTATAGGCACCAGCTACCACACCTATCTTTAATACCTTTTATTTGTTTTGTTTTTGTTTGTTTTTTTTTTTAAAGATTTATGTATTTTATTTATATGAGCATTCTGTAGCTATCTTCAGACATAGTAGAAGTGGGTATCAGACCCCATTACACATGGTTGTGAGCCACCATGTGGTTTCTGGGAATTGAACTCAGGACCCCTGGAAGAGCAGTTAGTGTCCTTAACCGCTGAACTATCTCTCCAGCCCTCTTTAATACCTTTTAAGTGGAGAAAATTACCTGAGAAAAACAAAACAATTCACTATAAAACCCAGAGAGCAGGCAAGTCTGAAGGTCCCTGCAGACCTTTCCTGTCTGCAGAACCGTGAGGGCAAGCCCTATCCTGGCAGCCAGGACCTTCAGTGGGGTGCTGCCTGCGCTGTGTGGGTGATGGGGCCAGCACTGACTGTTTTAAGAGAAACAAAAGCTGGCTGGGGTGCTAATTCATGTCAAGACTTGCTGAAGTCAACAAATCAACTTTAAGATCCTTGAGAGTAAGCTGGGTACGGAGGCTCGCACCACTGACGCCAGTCAGCACTTGGGAGGCAGAGGCAGGGGGGTCTCTGAGTTTCAGGCCAGCCAGGACTACACAGAGAAACCCTGTCTCAAAGAATTAACAACGACAACAACAATGACGACAACAACAACAACCCAATCCTTGAAAGTGACTCTTCTCCCATCACAGCCCACACACACTACTGAAAAGTTGCTCGAGGCACCCTGTTGCCACTACCTGCTGGGCAATGTGGCACTACAGCTGCAGTCCATACTCAGGTGTGCTACGTGTGTAAAACACCAGAGTTTTAGATTCAGTATCAAAATCTAAGTAGATTAGCTTTCTTTTTGCTTTTTGGTTTTTTGGTTTGGTTTGGTTTGGTTTTAGTTTTTCGAGACAGGGTTTCTCTGTGTAGCCCTGGCTGTCCTGGCTGGCTTTGAACTCAGGGATCCACCTGTCTCTATCTCCCAAGTACTGGGATTAAAGGCATCCACCACCATGCCCAGCTAGTCTTAACATTTGTGTATACTGAAATAAAAAAATACACTATTATAAGTCCAGAGATAGTCTTGACCTGTCTAGCCCAGCTAAGTTTTTCCTCTGAAAACAATGAACCAATGGAAAAGCAGTCACAGAGTTAAGGAGAAACACCTATACTGAAACTGGGTGGTGATGATGATGATGATGATGATGATGATGATGATGATGATGATGATAGGTTTAGAACAGACGCTGTGAAATGAACAAAACCAGAAAGACCTCAAATTCTGTAACCCAGCACTAATCTGGTGATACAATCTAGCTCTCCAGTCAAATTAAACAATAATTTCTAGAATCCCTAAGGCAAACAAATGGAGCATAAGATTTCCTGATCCAAGTTCCCCGCGGTTGATCAGGACCATCCATCCACCTACCAACCACCCATCCACCTACCAACCACCCATCCACCTACCAACCACCCATCCACCTACCAACCACCCACCCACCTACCAACCACCCATCCACCTACCAACCACCCACCCACCTACCAACCACCCACCCACCTACCAACCACCGATCCACCTACCAACCACCCACCCACCTACCA
>BDUI01004617.1:17909-31916 GCA_002335545.1 Apodemus speciosus
CTTTGCTACTTTATAACGTAGATGAAACATATAGTAAAATAAGTTAGGTATTAGTATTTGCTATTCATAAGAAGATGGGTTCAGATATTTTGTTTGTCTGGAATGCTTTCAAACAACAAGCACTGCCAGCCTAAAAGCAGGCTGCCATATAATATATGTGTTTGTTTTGGAGGAGGCATTCTTTAGATTTGAGGTATAAGATAGCAATAATAAGAATTTGTTCTATTTATGATTTTTAATTGTGTCTGAACTGGTAACCCTAGACTTATAATGAAAAGTCAAACACATATTCTGTACCGCTTGGATCATCATTAGCCTGTTTTGTTCTGTGAAACTTGAATAAAGAAGCACCTGGTTGCTTATCAGTCAGAGCCGCAGAAACTGCCTGATGTCGAGTCAGAGCTACAGAAGCGGCCTGATTGGTAGCAAGTCAAAGGTTCAAAATTCCCCTAACCATCTCCCGACTCACTCTCTCCTCTCCCCAACTCCTTATCTCCCCTGCAGGGCCACCCTGTGAGCAAGAACTCTCTCTCTCCTCTCTGAGCTGTGGAAGGCCCCCAGCAATAAAACAATTGGAAAAACATAAAGGATTGCATACACACTCATGTGATTTGTAAGCATGTATATTTAACTGTCATTACTGAATAAGTATTAAGATTAACCATCAAAACAGGTACCGATAGTTTGATATATCTACATGCTGAAATCTGAAGMGTTTTCAGGACTTGAGGCTTTGACTCAGTGAGACAGGTTATTTATAGTCCTTGCCTATAAACCCAACACTAAGGAGGATGAGGCAGGAGGACTGCTGAGAATTAAAGGTCAGATTGTGCAAGTCAGTTGATTGCTAGGCTGTGCTATTAGCAGGACCTAGTCCTACAGACGAAATAAATAAAACATTATGATTTAAGGTAAAAAGTTTGAGTAGGACAATTTAACAGTCTCAACTTACCTATAAAGTGAGGGTCATTATTAGTATTATAAGTATTAAATAACAATATGTAACTTACCAGCTGTGTATAAATGCTGCAAACATGTTAGCTTTCACAACTGAGAATAACAAATCATTATTAAATAGATGACATACAAGATGATAATTAAGTAAAATACTATACAAAAGTAGCATGTCATCAAGGTTTCAATAAATATCACATTAAGTCTAAGATATAGTGTGATTTAGGGTCCTCCGAGAATGAAAAAGTTTAGATAACACTCAAGATCACACTAGCTCTGAGGCCCCTACTCCCAAGACATAGAGACTTATTATTTATTAAAGTGTGGTCTTAGCTGGTTTGTTCCCAACTAGCTCGTATAACTTAAATTAACCCATTTATACTAATCTATGCTCTGCCACATGGCTCTGCCACATAGCCCATTACCTTTCATCAGTACAGACACCTGTTTCTCCCTTCGTGCATGGCTGGCGAATGCCTGGCACCTGATTCTCTCCCAGAGTTCCTTTCTCTGCCGGAAGTCAAGCCTATCCTCTCTAGCCTAGCTATGGGCCATTCAGCTCTTTATTAAAACAATCAGAAGGCAGGTGAGGCAGGACAGAAGCACACCTTCACACAGAACAAAAAGATTACCCCAACACAGCAGATCTCAATTTTGGAAGAGATATGAAAAAATTTGTACCAGAGTCAATCAAAGCAGTCCATTTCCATCCCCGCTTTCTTTCTTGAGAATCTTATGCCCCAGAATCTGACGTCGTCCTTGCCTATTTTTCCTATCAAGGTCACAGGGTCTCATATTTGGTTTACAGTGGTGAGAGATTAACTTTAAGTACTGTTCCTTCCATTACCACTTTTAGTTATTGTTGACGTTTGGGGATGGAACCTAGGGTCTCCTGCACGCTAGCAAATGCTCTACCACCAAGCKGCGTCCCCAGCCACTTTCACACTCTGTAGCAGATTCTTGTTTGTTCATCTTAATGCAAATCCAACTGCCTAGCATGCTAACACTTTGACATAACGCAAATCAATAAAAGTCTTCTGAGTTAACACAAGACTCTGACCAAACGCTGAGGTCAGTATTATTCAGGGATGCAAGTCCTTAAAGATCTAGCCAGGCACTTCAGGGAGTCAAGTAACTAACAAGGACAGAACAGCAGATAGATTCATAAGCTTGGTAAGAAATGGGAACACGTTTATAGAGTGCTAGAGATTGTAGAAAGAACAAATAGAATGAAGATGGAGAAAGAACTTTCATACAAAGTGATTCAAGAGCTCATTAGTTTCTTAGGGAAACTTGTAGTTTTACTGAGAAAACACAAGGCTACTGCTACTATACATAGCTTATTATTTCAATAAGCAAAAACATACAAACACCATAATTTCAGAATAACAGTAAAAAAAAARAAGAAATTGAACAGTCATAAGTTCTGGGTATTCTTTTTATTTCATTATGCCATTCAGTGCATATTAACTGGGTGCTTAAAAGTCATTTCCATTAGAAACCTCTTCAGGCCTTCATCGATGACTCCAAGTGTTCGAATCTCAAATACACCCTTTTCTTCTACAAACTTCTGGAAGAGATGAACGCCACCACCAACACCAAAATAATGTGCTTTGCTGGCCAGAAGCACGCGGCCATTCCTACTCAACAGCCTGAGTAATGTTTCATGCAAAGTGCTGTAATAATCTGGATTATAAATGGTTTCTGAAGTGAGAATGAGGTCATATTTCACAAACAGTTTTTCACTTAATACAAGCTTGCAAAACTCAACCCACTCCCCAGAAAACAATCGACATTTACATATTTCTTGGCCAATTTCTGACTTCCTTGGTCTCTTCCCATCTGGCTCATTGACATCATTGCTGTCACCTTGCAAAGGGACATTAGCAACTACATTAGGTAAGGTCACTTCATCAATCACCAAACTGTTATAATCTTGAAAATGAACTTCTCTAGCCCCTCCTTTAGATGCAGTTATCCCAAGCAACCCAGACCCACAGCCAAGATCTAACACTTTCTGCCCAGCAAATTTCACTTTGGCTTTTGTGAAATAAGTCAAGAGATCGAAGGTACATTCCCAGATTTTTAAGCCTCCCTCATAAACACCTGGAATCAGATCAGAATGAGAAGAAAAGCTTTTTGAAACTATGTTCTCTCCAGGGAATTTCTCTTTCAAAGAGATGGTTTTCACTACTGCTGTGTTAACATGCAGGGGACCTGGTAACATTTCCAAAACCTTATTTTCTAAGACTTGATTACAATCTTTAGGCAGTACATGTTCTTTAGCCGGTTTCAAGGAGGGCTGTTTGTTCTGTGCTTCTGAGTCACCTGACCTGTCAGTGGTCTGCGGTGGGCTGTCGGTGTCTTCGGAGGCAGCTGCATTTCCCAGTGAGGAGCACAAGTGATCCTGAGTGCCCAGCTGTTCTGTAGATTGCTTTTTGTCCTGCTTTCCTTTCTGACTTTTTAAGACACAAGTTCCATCATCGAGCGAGGTTAATTTATTTTCCAGATCTTCTTCTATACTGAAATTGAATTGAAAGGCCATCCTCTTATAGCATGCACACAGTTTTTATCAAAGAGTGATGCTTCAACTTCTACAAAGAATTTAATAGCACAACCGATCACACAGTCAATTAGTTCTGTTGGGCCCAATGTCTGTAAGCTGCATATACACCACCAGATGTATTTAGAGGGGTTCCAAACACGTTTCAGATGCCTTTGCTTTTTTTTTCAACTCAGCCCTGGAAAGGGAGGGAAAAAGAAAATGATTAAAAACAAACAACAAAAAGGCTGTGTATGTGTGATTTAGGATAATGCATCGATGCCTTAAGTATTCAAAAGTAGAAGATAAAACATAAAAACAAACAAAAGAACAGCTACAGCAGCAACCGCCTTCACCAGAACAATAAAGCCCAAGATTTTTAGACAGCAGCCTAGCTACCTGGTCTTTTAGCTGCCTTGTGCCCAGGCATATTCACACCCTAAATTTCCTACACATCTACAGTAATTATTTTCTCTTTGTTCGAAGTGGTATCCAGGCTTGTTCCTTCATCTCTGCTTTGCAAAAACAGTTTAAGGTCTTATTTGGGTAAGTGGGGCGTCCATTTTCAAACACACACAGGTGTGATCACTAGTGTGTGTGCAAACTCATCCAAACGGTACATTTATGTGTATGTAGTTCTAAACCGTATGTGGAAGGATGAATAAAGACTAGGACTGTAGAAAGTATAATCGATTGTATAGAAACATTTCCGGCAATATGCCAGACCATAACACCGGTTTTAATTTGCGCATTTCTGGACGGTGGGATCTTTATTCACTTGGCAGGATCTGTACAAAACGAAGCACGCGCGCCAGTAAAATCATTCCTACTCTCGAACGCACCTCACAGCGGAGTAGAGTCATTCCTGATCTCAACCCAGGTCACCTTTGAAAGTACGCGAAATCTCAAAGTTCCCCGGGACTGAGGATATCAAACCTGAGGACTTCTGTTCTCAGCCGGGTAAAGTCAGACGCCAGGGTGAATGAAATCCGCAGCTTACGGAACTCCTGGAGAAGCTTGCGTACAGCACACGGTGAAAACCAGCAAGATGAGTCCTCCAACAGCTAGAGATGGCTCTGACGCTTGGGGGCGAGAGTCCTCCTCTCTATGGTTTGGTGTGGGCGGAGCTCTCTCAAAGCTTGCTGGGACGGCGTTCTAAGCTGTGGCGGGAGTCGTGCGGATTCGTTCGTCTCTGGGGGCGAAAGAATGTCGCAGGAGGATGCGGCGGTGGCGAGCGGGGTCTTGCTCGAGGAGCTCAGCAGTTGGCCGGAGGAGAAGTGCCGTCGGGAGCTGCCTTCGGTGCTGCCTCGGCTCCTCATATCCTTGGAGGGTGCTGAGGGGGGCGTGTCGCGAGCCTGATCCTAGGTTGTTTTCTGGACGCGGGCGGCCTAGGTTTCGAACCCTGTTTTCCGAAGTGATGGTGGAGGGAGCGAGGACAACCGTGGGTTGAGGGGTAGGCGCGCCTGGCATTGTCGGACGATTGCGACTGGAGCTTTTGAAGATGATTGGTGCTCTCATGCCTTACTTAAGTTTATTTTTCTGTTCCTAARTCCCCACCCCCACCCCCGGCCTCACTTGCCAAGGAATGTTCTGTAAACAAAAATGCTTTCCCCTTTCGAACCCGTTCCCTTTTAAGTTACAAGGCTTTGCTTCAGGAATTGGCTTTAATCGAGTTGTAATTGTGTGGAGTCAGGTGCAAAGAATAATTAGTGTATTGCATTTGTGTTTGTAACTGGAAGTCGACTCCCTTCATGTTAAAAGGTGATTTTAGTTTTACGTCTTTGATCCTACCTTCTATATAAAATTACACACGYAGAAACAGACACACACCCCTCCAAAAACTAAAAAGACCATTATTTAGTGGAAGTTCAAACCTTGCACGAATGATGTTTCATAGTATAACTTAAGTATTTCTATCACATTGAAGTCATTCCTTAGACATTAGCAAAATGCCCATTTTTAAAATACTCTGTGTGTGAATATGAAATTATGTTTTTTAGATTGTAGCTCTGGCTGGCCTGGTACTAGCTATACAAAACAGGCTAGTCTTGGGTTTGCAGCAATTCTGAGTCTGCAGTGCTGGAATTTTTGTGTGTCACCTACAAGGGTTGTCTTTATGGAATTTCCTCTTGGAAACAGCTGTTTTCCTACTGAAAAGATGTTTATGTAATGTGTGTCTCAGACTGCTAGACTTAGAGGGAATGAAGATATRCATTATTTTACCCTCCCCCTCAATATTGCATGCACCATCACTACATTTAAAGTACCATTTCTCCCTTTATCTTGCTACCTACAGAAAACTTAGATCTCATTTCCAGGTTTTCTTCTGTAAGTAAACATTGGATGCTCTTTTTGTAACCCGCAAATTATGATTTCTGATTCTAAATTACTCCTTAAATCTGCCTGTTCCCCACTGTGATTCTAATCTTTACAACCTATACTAGGAATATTTTTTTCTACACAGTTCTTCTATAATCCATTCTTAACAAAGTTTAGAGTTAAAAAAACTCCCTTTTTTCCCTCCTACTTTATATGTGGCTTAATTATAAAAGAACACAGTCTGAACTTGTCGTCAAGGTTTCCTATAGTTTGAGCCTGTCCTGTCCTTCATACCTAACTAGCTACATGCCGCCCACAAATACATCAAGCTGACCTACTTCAGGGTCTTTGTTCTCCAGCCTTTTCAGCATCTCATTCGGGTCTTCCTCAGAGTTACTTTCTTAGAGGAGCCTTTTTCACAGCCCTCAATCTTAAGTAGTCCTTGAAACCTAACTTTTTTAGGGTTTTGATCGCTTTGTTAAAACACTGATCAAAATCATCTTGGGGAGAAAAAGGTTTATTTCAGCTTGAAGTTCCATATCACAGTTCATTATCAAAGGAAGTCAGGACAGGAACTCAGGCAGAGCAGAGATCTATGGAGGAGGATTGCTTACTGGCTTGCTCCTCAGTCTGCTTTCTTACAGCACCCAACACCACCAGCCCAGTGAAGACTGCCCAAAGTGAGCTAGGCTCTTCCACACCAACCATCAAGAAAATCCACTTCAAATCAAGTGAGCAAAGCCACATGAACTCAAAAGAGACTGAAACAGCAAGCACAGCATACACAAGAGCTACACCACAGTCTCTTGTGCATGCAGTACACCTTTCAGCTTAGTATTTTTATGAGACTCCAGAGTGTGTGAACAGGTGGGTCTTATGCTTTCTCGTGGGCTGTTTTCCTCCTTTTGGCTTGCCTTGTCCAACTTTGGGTTGTTGTTTTTTTGTTGTTTTTTTTGTTTTTGTTTTTGTTTTTTTTTTTTTTTGTCTTATTGTAATTTATTTTACATTTTATCTCTTAGAAGCTTGATCTTTTCTAATAGAGACAGAAAGGGAGGATCCTGACGGAAGGGGTGGTGGGGAGGAACTAGGAGGAGTAGAGGGAGGAGAGACTGTAAGCAGGATATATTGTTTGAGGAAAGATATTTTCACTTAAGGATCGGGAAATGCACTATAGACTTGCCTATAGGCGAATTTTATGGAGGCATTTTCTTAAGAGTTCCTTCTTCCAAATGACTAGCTCGTGTCAGCTGACCTAAAACTGACAGCACACTGTTACATTTATGGTGCTGCTTACAGTTTCCTGGAGACCATTTGATCCTATTTGACCATTTGCCTTTACCCTATTTTCCTTCACTGCACTGTCAAGCACAGAGACAGGAATTTGGTTTTATCCTTACTACTGGCATATATGTATGTAGTCAATAAAAATGCTTAGGTGTCCCAAATAATTTTCAGCATGTTGGTATTTACTTTCATTTTGCACAGCAAATGGAAGAAAAGTGCAATAGATCACAATCTTATCACTTAAAATTAGTTTCGTATTTTTCATCTTATATATTGCCCAGGCTGAATATTTTCATGCTTATAACTTAATTGTGAAGTAGCAAGCTTTCTGAATTTAAACTGGAATTGGTTCAGTTGACAGGTTCAGTTCTAACCTTCTGAACTGAAACCATTTGGGTTACTTCATTGCATTTGATTGCAGTTATAAAATATGCAGAGTGAAAGTTCAGAAGAGATATTTTTGTGATATTTATGAGTACCCATTTTCTTGACATTATACAAGGGTTCTTAGTACTTTTACAATAAAATAGTTCTAATCTCAGTGATACACAAATGTAATTTGTACTGTGTTTATTATTATCTCTTCTATTGGATATATATAGTCGTAACAACTTGCAAGCTCCTCTCTATGCAGAAGATTTTATCACTTGGTAAAGTGTGAAGGAGAGTTTCTGAAACTGGAACTCAGGATTATTAAGTGCTTTCTTCCATCAGTCATACGTATTTCATAACTACCCTGAGTTTGAAAGTTTCTTAACCCTAAGTAATTTAAAAATTTTTTCCTTAAAATATTTTCAAAAAATCTTTGTTTATCCGATAAATGTTAAGTTTTCAAAGGTAAAAGAAAGCCAGAGATTTGGGCATAATTTCAGTCTCTTAGAGATTATCCGCAAATTTTAAGTACTCTTTTAAAATTTATTCCTTAATTTATATTTTACTCTATGTATCAGCGTTCTGAAAGTTGGATTGAACATATCCGTAAGTAAGATTATGTTGTATATATGATGTTATGTATATGTATGCCGGCAGACTTTACAGATTTATATTACCTTTAGCTTTAATCTTTTCTTTACTGTAGCTTCAGTAACTTCCTGTTACATAAAATGGGCCAATTCTTTCCAAACATGGTGTTTTTGAGTTTTAAATTCCATTTTTGATGACGTATTATAAGCACAAAAATTTCAGTGTTATGCTGTAATGGGACCAAGATGGTCATTGTTATACCATATCAGCCTGTTATAATGTTCAGCCTCTTAACATGTTTGGTGACATTTAGAAAATATTCTCAAGTTAGGAAAAGCTCAATGTCTAGACTCTTAGATCTAGATGATGACAAATTTGTTTTTGTAAAATGGTTCCTCTCATCTTCATCTGTTTTTGTAAGACTTCCTTGTAAGAAATCTCGATTGTTTTCTGAGGTCTCTGCATGCTATGGCACATGTGTGTCTGCACTCACACACACACACACATGTGCACAGACAAAGGAACTTTCAGAGAAAAGTTATGATGGGAACTGTCATTTCATTCCTTTATTTCTGGTGCCCAGCTATGAGTCATCGATCATGTATGCCTGTTTATATAATTGTTAGAGTTGGAGATTTTACCATCTTAGAAACTTACGTTTTTAAAAAACTGTATTTTAATTGTGGTAGATCCTGTGAGTAGGGTATCCACACTCATTAACTTATTTAGCTTGTCTTCAGTTGCTGATTTTGTTTTGTTTTTTTCTGTTAAACTTTTTACATTGAAATGTATAATAATTTCTCTATGGAATATGGTATTAAAGCCTTTAAAACTTTAGTTTGACATTACTTACATAGTCTCATATTTGATAAAGTGCAGTGACTTACTGACTGATATGGTATTATAGTTTTACAAAATGTTTTTCGCTTTATAGGAATTTTGAAAATCATTGTTGACATGTTTTTGCCTCATATGAACCACCTTACATTGGAAGAGACTTTGTTTTCCCAAGTTTTACCAAAGGTACAGTTTTGATATTAATTTACACACCATAGAAGTTATTAAAAATCTAGTCTCAACTTTATATAATCCATTTCTATTTTTCTTAACTCTTATTTTTCTAGTATATCAAACATACTAAGTACAAATAAGTAGTAAAAATAGTTCAACCTTTGCACTAATTTGAGATATCCTTCATAGAATAGAGTATATAACAACTAGGCTTTTTGTATATAAAGCTGTGCTGTGGTATAGCAGCTCATTGTGGAGTTTGGTCAGATAACTGAGTAGCTACGTAAATCTAGATGTATGATGTTTTTATTTGTGAGCTCACTACTATAAAGTGGTTCTTATATTTAAAAAGGTGAGCTAGGCAAAATATGTCTGGCAAGGTGACACACACCTTTATTCCCAGAAATTGGAAGGCAGAGGTAGAGAGATCTGAGTTCAAGATCATCCTGATCTACATAGAGAGTTTCAGGATAGCCAGAGCTACACAGAGAGACCTTGTCTCAAAAAACAAAAACAAACGAGGTATATAAAAGAAGTAATTGAAGATTCAGTATAAATTCATTGCCACTACCAAGAAATTTGATTGATTAAAGTTGTTGTCTTTTATTTTACAGACTAGTACTTGGAGTTGTTACCCCACATGAAATTTGAATGAGTATTTTCTCTTTATATTATTAAATATATTTGACATCATAGAAATCAAAAGCAAAGCAAACTCAAGGCTTTGTTTACGAGTCTGCATTGTACAAATACTTTTTATGTTTATTTTTAAATTAGGAACAGTGAGAACTGTAACAGTGAATAGGTTTTACTAATGAATAATCAGATCATTCTTTTTAAAAATTATTTATTTATATCCCAAATGTTGCCCTGTCCCAGTTACCCTTCCCAGAGTTCTTCACACCYATCCCCTCTGAGAGGGTACTCTTCACCCCGCCTTACCCTGACATTCTCCTTGCCTGTAGCATCTAATCTCTCCAGGATTAGGCTCCTCCTCTTCCACTGAGACCAGACAAGGCAATCCTCTGCTACATATGGGACCTCAGACTAGCCCATGTATGTTCTTTGCTTGGTGGCTTAGTCTCTGGGAGCTTCCAGGGATCTGGGTTAGTTGAGACTGTTGGTCCTCCTATGGGGTTGCCATCTCCTTCAGCTCTTTCAATCTCCCCTAACTCTTCCATAGGAGTCCCTGACCTCAGTCCAGTGGTTAGCTGTATCTGCATCTGTCTTGG
Source organism: Apodemus speciosus (assembly GCA_002335545.1). NCBI lineage: Eukaryota > Metazoa > Chordata > Mammalia > Rodentia > Muridae > Apodemus > Apodemus speciosus. Next base: position 28,215 of record BDUI01004617.1, read on the forward strand.
TCAGCTGCAGGTAGGGCCTCTCCTGTCTGCAAGCGCAACATGGCATCAGTAATAGTGTCAGGGTTTGATACCTGTCCATGGGATGGATCCCAAGTTGGGCCAGTCATTGGATGGCCTTTCCCTCAGTCTCTGCTCCATTTTTGTCCCTGCATTTCTTTTAGACAGGAACAATTCTGGGTCAAAAATTTCGAAGGTGCTGATCTAACTGGCAGTGGAAATTGATCCTTATTTATCATCTTACATAAAGTTCAAGTCCAAGTGGATCAAGGAATCCAACATAAAACCAGATACACTGAATCTAATAGAAGAGAAAGTGGGAAACAGCCTCAAACACATTGACACAGGAAAAAAAATTCCTGAACAGAACACTAGTGGCTCACACTCTAAGATAAACAATTTGCAGACAGGACCTCATGAAACTGAAAAGCTTCTGTAGGGCAAAGGACATAGTCAATAAGTCAAAATGGCAACCTACAGATTGGGAAAAGATCTTCACTAACCCTATATCTGATAGATATAGGCTAATATCCAAAATGTATAAAGAACTCAAGAAGTTAGACTCCAGAAAGCACAGATAACTCAATTAAAAAATGGGGTACAGAGCTAAGCAGAGAATTCACAACAGGAATCGTGAATGGCTGAGAAGCACTTAAAGAAATGTTCAACATCCTTAGTTATCAGGGAAATGCGAATAATCAGATCATTCTGATGTCTTTATTTTTCCTTCAATGATAAGTCTTTTTCTAGTGATTTTTTTTATTACTCTTGTTTATAAGCTGATTTGTTTCAACAGACTATAAAACTGTTTGATGGCATGATATGTGAATTAACCAATGAAGCCAAAGAACTCTCCAGCCAAAATTTAGAAATCCAGGTCACCATAAGGAACATTTTAGAAGTAAGTGAGTGTATTGGAAAGACAATGGAGCTGGGTATGTGACATGCTTAAGGCAGGAAATGGTTGAGATCAAGAGCAGACTGGGTTATATAGTGAGATCCTGTCTCAGAGAAAGCAGTGATAGATACGTATGTATGTATGTATGGATGGATGAACMTAGCACTTTATTTTTTGGTAGCTTTTTATTTTGGGTGGTACCTCACAAATGCGTGTTATACTTGGGAGATTGAAGCTGAAAGATTACTATGAGTTGAGGCCAATCAGGGTTAGAGAGTGAAATCTTGTCTTCAGGAAACAAAATGACAAACCATAGCTTCTTTATGAAATGGCATAATGCTGGGTTTAAATTTATGGACTTAAACACATATATAAATTCTGAATTTTTTATATAATTTTATGTTAGCTATCTTAGAAGACACATCAAGATGGCACCCTGAATTGTGTCATGATTCTAAGTGGTGGTCTGATAGAGTGAAGGTCACTGAAAAGAAAGACACAGTGTTTTCTGTGGGTCTAGCACTTAGAATGCTGTCTAATTCCTTTGTTGCATATACAAAAGTATATCTTCAATCAACTTTCCCTTATTTACAGACAATGGTGCAGATCGTAGGAGGTCTTGCAGGATGTGTTCATCATGTCTGTGCCACACAGGAATCTGTCTTTCTCGGAAATATTCATAGTCTTCCCACATTCATCCTGCATATAATCAAAAGTACATTTGTACACTGTAAGGTGAGTAATGGTACAGTTTAAATAGCCTAGAATCAGTAGGAATATGCATATTTATGTATGTATATCACTTTATTTTTTGGTAATGGGTGGTACCTCACGCATGCATGTTGTACTTGGGAGATTGAAGCTGAAAGATTACTATTAGTTGTGGGCTGAATAGTGTTTATGCATAAGATTTTACATTTTAGTTGATGCTACTGGGATAGGCTTTTCTTTGGAGAGAAGACACACATTGTTTCATGGGTGACTAAAAAGTGGCTGTTTGAATTGTATTTCTCCTTCCTAAAGAAAAAAAAGGTAAATATTTGTGTTTAACTATAGGAATCTTGAAATTATTCTGTTAGATAGCAGAGGGGGTCACTTAACTCAGTCCATCTTAACAGTCCTGAGGCAGCTTTAAAGCTTTAAGGCTTAGAGTTTATAGGACACAGGCAGTTTTGCTATCAGTGTTTTGTTGGTTAAATGACAAATGATTGTTCGTTAACTAGTCTTGTGTGTGGTGATGGGGTACAAAAATGTGCACTTTTTACATTCTGTATGTATCAAAGTAGATTCAATAAGTGTGATTCTATCAAAACATTAAACTTAGGATTTTAGTCTCTGATAGTGTAGGTTAAAGAAAATGTGAATTTTGAGCTGTTTGTGATGTAATTGTTTCTCTCCTTTTTATACTTTGTGATCAGAATAGCGAATCTGTGTATTCTGGGCGCTTACACCTAGTGTCAGACCTCCTCCAGATTCTTTTCAAGGAGGCCTATTCTCTCCAGAAGCAGCTGATGGAGCTGCTGGACATGGTCTGCCCGGGCCCTTCAGTTGAAGAGAATAACATTTCGACAATGGTAGAAGGTGAGCAAAAAATGGATGATTACAATAGGATGCAAAATGGCTATAGTTCATTAATCAATTAAATCATAAAAGTAATGTTTCTGTTGATACATGCTCTCTTGCTTATGTAAAACAGTAATCTAAATCTTCCTAGATAAATTTTCAGTTTTTTAAATTTGTAAAATTAGTTTTTATACTTTAGTATGGATTTAAATATCCAGGTAAAATATATAGTAATTTCCACACAAAAGATTTAGCAAATAATGGATGTATGTAACTATATCCTTTAAGCTACTCTATATTCTGAGAAAACCTTTAGATTTTACTTCTTAACCAATAGCAAGAAAGAAAAAAGAAAAAGTGAGTTTAAATTCCTTTCTGGAACTTTATGTGCTTGTGTGGGCTTATAAATGTACAGATGCACACCCAGACACATTTATTGTAATGAATATCCATTTTACATATATTACTCTATTTTTTTTTTCATTTTTCTTAGTTGGGAATTAAGCCCAAGGCTTTGTACTACTATTTTGTTCTACAGACTTGCTAATTTAATTATTAGCCAGGCATTATGGCACAGGCTAATAGCACAGCTCTTGGGGAGCTGAAGCGGCAGGGCTGGCAAGTTCTAGGTGAATCTTGAGTCACACAGTAAAGCTTTGTCTTACAGACACAAAACAAAACAGTCACTGACTCTAACCTATGTCATTGAGTCCATCACTCATTAATGCATTATGATCTAGGATCTTAAGAATAATGCAATAATATTGGCAAGCAGAGATTATATTCCTAACTTTAGTGTAAAGAGAATAGGTTGATATTTGTGCACTTACAAGTATCTTTTGCTCTGTAAGTAACCTACCTAAAATTTTTTTGGTTTAAAATAATGTTTACTTATTCACAATTCCATGTACTTACAATTCAGGCTGGTCTTAGCTGTAGTAATTGTCTATGCACCTGACTCATTTTTGTATTTGCAGCTAAGACCTTTACTCACCTCTGACTGTTTGCAGAAGCCTGCGTTGTGAGAAAGACATGCATTTTAACCTAGGCTTAATCACTATTATGGCTTTAGGGCTCCTAAGAATAGCAAGGGAGGCCGGGCGTTGGTGGCGCAYGCCTTTAATCCCAGCACTTGGGAGGCAGAGGCAGGTGGATCTCTGAGTTCGAGGCCAGCCTGGTCTCCAAAGTGAGTTCCAGGACAGCCAGAGCTACACAGAGAAACCCTGTCTCAAAAAACCAAAAAA
>BDUI01004617.1:51110-64076 GCA_002335545.1 Apodemus speciosus
AAACCCTGTCTCAAAAAACCAAAAAAAAAAAAAGAAAAGAAAACACTTAAGTCTACAGGCCCAGTAGATTTCAGAATTTAAACCTCACATATATGTTCAAATAAAATTTTGCAGCCAGTCAAAATAATGATATAATAAGAGTCCTCTTAGCAAAGGTGCCATGGTAACTGAATATGTGTAAGAGTGTTGTAATCTCATCTTCTACCTCACATGGCATATCTGAATTAGCTCAAGAGAGATGATAATTCCAAATATAGAGCTTAAACTAGAAATGAAAAGAAATCCTCATAGAAAAGAATCCAGAGTCAAAAATGTTTGAGGGTACTGACATTTTCTAATATGGATTTCATGTAAATGTAAAATTAAGTTTATTCTAGTACCATAATCGATTCCAGGGCTTTGTGAGCTTTAGGTGAGCACACTTCCCCTGGGCGGTATCCCAACCCACAAATGAAAACATTTGCTCTGTAAGGAGGAGTTTGAGAAGATGGTAAAACGAGCCACCAGCTACGAGCTAACCTTTGCAGAGCACACATGCTCTCATAGCTGTATATACAGAAGACTTGAGTGGCAAGTACGGTTCAGGAATAGAATTGTGAGTGAAAAGAGTGTTTGACAGTACATATAATTWGAATGGTTAAATAACAGGAGCCTGATACAGCTGTCTGCTGAGAGGCTCTGCCAGATCCTGACCATTACAGATGCAGATGCTCACAGCCAACTGTCGGACTGAGCACAGGGACCCCAGTGGAAGAGTTAGGGGAAGGACTGAAGGAGCTCAAGAATTCTTATCTGGCATCAGGGGAAGAGAGGCCCTTGGTCCTGTGAAGGCTTAATGCCCCAGTATAGAGGAATGCTAGGGTGGTGAGGCGAGAGTGGGTGAGTGGGTGGGGGAGTACCCTCATATAAGCAGGGTAAGAGGGTAGGATAGGGGGTTTGCAGAGGGGAAGCTGGGAAAGAACACTTGAAATGTACATACATAAAATATCCAATTAGAAAATATTCCAAAAACAAAAACCTATCATTGTTATTTCATGGTCCTGTTGACAAAGATGTCATTGTTTTTAATAGCTGARTAATATTCCATTGTTAATTGTACCACATTTTCTTTTTCCATTCTTTGGTTGATGGACATCTAAGTTCTTTCCAGTTTCTGGCTGTTATGAATAAAGCTGCTAGGAACATAGCTAAGTTTTTGTAATATGGTGGAGCATTCTTTGGGTATATGTGTAGGAGTGGTATAGCCACGTCTTAGGTAAATCTGTTTCCATTTTCGGAGAAGACACTAAATTGATTTCCAAAGTGACTGTAAAAGCTTGCACTCCCACCAGCAATGAAGGACTGTTTCCCTTACATCATCCTCACCAGCATGATCTATTATTGCTTGAGTTTTTGATCTTAGCCAAAGATAGAATGTCAGAGTCGTTTTGATTTACATTTCCCTGATGGCTAAGGACATTGAACATTTAAGTACTTATCAGCCATTTAAGAATCCTCTGGTGAGAATTCTCTGTTTAGATTTGTACCCCATTTTAAAAATTGGGTTATTTGGTTTGTTGGTGTTTAGTTTCTTGAATTCTTTAATTATTTGGATATCAGCCCTATATCGGGTATGAGGTTGGTGAAGATCTCCTAATCTGTAGGTTGCTGTTTTGACCTTTTGATGGTTTCCTTTTTTCAACTGAAGCTTTTCAGTTTCGTGAGGTCTTATTTATTATTTGTTGCTCTTAGTGTTCTAGCTATTGATGTTGGGGTGGTCTCCTCAGGAAGTTGTCTCATATGTCAGTGTGTATTCACTTTCTCTTCTATCAGGTTTATGGATTTATGTTGAAGTCTTTGATCCACTTGGACTTGAATTTTGTGCAGCCTGATAAATATGGATCTATTTGCATTCTTCATGCAGACATCTAGTTAGACCAGCACCATTTGTTGAAGATGTGTTCTTTTTTCCACTGTATAAGTTTGGTTTCTTTGTCAAACATCAAGTGTCCCCAAGTGTGGATTTACTTCTGGGTCTTCAGTTCTCTTCCTAAGATGACATTCCCATTTTGAAAGAGTTCAAGAAAACTTGTGAAAGCTTTTTGGCAGTAATTATATTTTATTTTCAATGTCTATGAACATATGCATTTTCAATGCAAATTATTACTGATTTTTATCTTTAGACATTTTGGTTCTCTAAAGTAGCCCTATATATGACTTCAATTAATGCTGGGCTCAATGTTCTTAATTTTTCTGCAGGATGTCCATACTGAAAGCCATTTTCTACAATTTTGGGCAGTGTTCTGCTGAACTCTCTCTGCCTACTCATTTACAAGGAGTAAAGGGTAAAGGACAAACCGAGGTGCCTGTCACTCTGTACCAGCATGTTTGCGTTCATCTGTGTGCGTTTGTGGCTTCCTTTCATCCCTCACTGTTTCCTGAGCTGGTAAGTTTGTTCCAAACTTGATAAAGTGCAGTTTACACTTTTTTTCATTGAAATTTTATTTGTTATGTAGAAGAAAGTATGAGAGTTAATAACTGTTGTAAACCCATCACCTCAACTTGTACATTTTGTCTTTTTGTTCATTTGTGCATTAAAAGATAGTTATTCTTAATTCATATAATACAAGTATACTATTTCACTAAAATACTTGATAAAACATTTTGCATTTTACACAGGGAGGTGTAGGAATATCCTTGTGAGAAGTAGAGAATATGAGAAGGGGATATTACTTAATGTGCTAGTTATGTTTCTTTTGCTATAATAAAAATAAACCTAAGAAAGGAAGAGTTTGTTTTGGCTTAAAGTACTGTTTAACACAGAGAGTCCATGTGACGGTGGGAGGCATGGCATTGGGTGGCCAGAGCAGGAAGCTGAGAGATCACACTCAGTAACAGAGCTCTTGGACAGTGTTGCAAGTCTGTAAATTCTCAGTGTCTCTCTCCAGTGATGTACTTTCTCCAGCAAGGCTACATGTCCTAAAAGTGCCAAAACTTCTCTTGACTGAGTCACTAACTGCCGACCAAGTGTATAAACTCATGAACTTGTGGGGGACATTTTTCATTCAAACCACTATACCTTTTCATAGAAAGTAAATAGTAATATGTAATGCTTGGTCAGTTTAGATGCTTTTATTTTTAATGGAACTAGATTGGTAAAAAGATTGAAAATAATTTAGGAAAAATTGTCGTGCTGCTTGAAAGCTTTTAGAGATTGTTTTTTTGTAGTTTCATTCCCCTTAGCTCAACAYAATGAGTACCATACATTAGGTGCTCAACAGACAAAGAAATGGCACTATAGTTTCTTTAGAGTAGCATGTAGAGCATGTAGAGGGTTCRCACCGAGGATCTTATTAAAATGTGATAGTGCTTTCCGATTTAGTGTGAGAAATATGTTTATATTTCATGAGCATCTGCCTAGTAATAAATTGAAATTTATGTTTTTTTCATTAGGATGCTGCTCTTTTGAATGCCGTGCTTAGTTCTGATATGAGTACCTCATTGTTAGCGATGGATGCGTGGTGCTTCCTTGCTCGGTAAAAATCTCATATCAGAATTGGATTGGGTTGTGGTAGTGACCAACAATAATTAATTTTAAGTTCATAGAAAAGTTGTTTTAATCTTTCAGAAAGACTTTAAAAATGATTAGATTTCATGTCACTACGTTTGGAAACAGGTGTCTTTGTTTTTTTTGTTTTTGTTTTGTTTTTGTTTTGTTTTTTTACAAAGTGAATGTTGAGACAGTTCTATATATTATGATGTTCTTTGGTAATGGGTATCCAGTTTGAACATGCCTAATTTGAAGTCTAGTATGTCTAAAATCCAAAACTTTGAGCACTGATGGTTAACAATGAAAAGTTACATTCCTTGAAACTATTTAACTTCTAAGACTACTAGAAATATCAAATAAATATTACCTTCAAGTTATGTATATAGCCAATTATAAAAGATAAATAAGTTCTAAAATATGATAAAATCTAAAATCTGAAATACTTCTGGTGTAAGACTTTACAGATAAGACATTTCAGATCCTTTATCCTAACTTGTAATAGCTCACATGTCCTCACTAGGGTGTCTCTGTCTCCTTGCTCTTCTGCCTAACTGGAAACTCTGCATTTTTTAATGTCACAGATACGGGACTGCAGAACTTGGTGCACACCATGTCACATTAGTGGCTCATCTGGTAAGTCAAATTAAAATGTCTAAAATACTCATTTTGTACGTTTTCTTTGGAAATATAATACTTTTTGGATGTTAATAAAAATGGCAGAAGTAATAGCTAAACTTAATGCTAATTATTATTAAAAGCTAATTTAATACAAATGCTAATACAAAAATGTAAAAATTCCAGTGTATAAAGTGTAGAAATTTTCTCATTTTCAGATTTTAGAGTTCCACTTTTTGTTGTGGGGGAAAAAAAAGACTAGTTCAATTGAAAATGTGTTTAAAATATAATGTAAAGTGGAAGAGAAAATGTTGTGATGTTGATGGCTAAGTGCTCATCTCTTTCTCTTTAATATAACTGAGGTCGCCTATAATTTTGTTGTAGTTTAGTCCGGATGATATGAAAGGAATTCAGTGATTATGATCAGTGTTCTTAGGGAAAGAAATTAGGGTTGTCATCGAGTACAAGCATACATGGACTTAATGGTTTTTGTCTTTTTTAAAAAGATGTATGTATATGAGTACATATATACAAACATGTATATGAGTATGATATCTTGATGTACACTAGGAGAAGGCATCAGATCCATTACAGATGGTTGTGAGCCACCATATGGTTGCTGGGAATTGAACTCAGGATCTCTGAAAGAGCTGTCAGTGCTCTGAACTGCTGAGCCGTCTCTCTAGCCTTGCTTTGTAATTTTTTATGGTGATTTTTTTTTTTAAATTATGAGATGTGTTCCATATGAAGTGCATATGACCTTTTGTCATTGCTTTTATCCCTTGCCTTTGATATGATCATCTCTGCATCCATCCACCCTTTGTTTCTTAGCAGTGACTGTGTCATATGTTTCTACATTTTCTTGTTATGATTGTATACTCCAGTGATGAGTAGCAGAACCTGAACAGCAGCCCTTCCTCCCTCTATAGCTCACACCGCGGTTTTGGAAAGCCTGACACCTCTTGCACAAGAGAGTGATCTCTTATCTGTTTTATCTTAAGTCTTTGTTACTTATTTTTTATATTATATGTGTCTGAATATATGGGAGGTAAATGCAGATTTCCACAAAAGCCAGAAATATCAGACCCCTTAAAGCTGAATTATAGGCAGTTTTTAAGTGGCCTGATCTAGATGCTGCAAAACAAATTCTGGTCCTGTCCAAATTCTTACTGCTGGGCCAGCTCTCCAGTTCCTCTTAATTTGTATATTTGAGACCAAGCTATCTTATTTAGACTAAGCTGACCTTAAACAAGGTGTTCTTACCTCAGCCTCCTGAGGGCTAGGGTTGCCTTATAGATATTAGCTCAACTTTCTTTGTACATGACTGTGCTTAGACCTTTAGAAATTAAATAAATTATTTTGAGTAGCATCATGAACATACAAAATTATCAGAGTGGTAATTGCAATGTTTTAATGTTACAATGTTCCTTCTCATTAAAGCAACCAAATTTCTTTGAAGCATAAAAGTTAAAGAGTAGCCCTAAATTAAAAATTTTAATTAGCTGTAATTCTATCTCAGAATCATTAGTATTTTAGGATATAATTGTGTCTTGCAAATTGACTCTCTAGTTTTAAATCATTCTCTTCTCTGTCTCCTTTCTTTCTAGATTAAATCTTGCCCTGGAAAATGTGTTCAGCTTACCAACCTATCCATACTGTTGAAGCGTCTCTTTTTCTTCATGGCTCCACCCCATCAGGCAAGGATATTGTCTGTGTTAGTGTTTTCAGTCAGCTGAGAGAATGGAATTCAGATCCCCTACTCTTTATTTTGTTTAAATGTAATATAACTGGAACATAAATTAACATTGATGCTTTGGTAGTTAATTTTAGGTCTGTATAGATTTTGATATTCCTGTTTCAGGTTACAGATAATCTGACTCAGTCTTCCTGGAATTCCTTTTTCTTTGTTTGTTTTTAATATCTTGAAGGTACTTGTRGGCAGTGAGCTAGCTTTGTTATTTTTGTTTCATTTATTTATTCTGTTACACTTTGAATGATGCATCTTAGCTTTTCAGAGTAAATAAAATTGATTTTTAAGGAAAATTACAAGTATGATGAGCCTTAGTTGCTTGATGTTCTGGAGTTACCACGCTTTACCATGATTGAGATTCCTGTCTCAAGAGCTTGTGTAGCCTTGAACAGTCTCTAGATGGGCACCATTTAAACTCCAGTAGCAGGGTGTGTGTGTGTGTGTGTGTGTGTGTGTTTAAAGTTAAGTTTCTGGATTCTGATCAAATGCAGTGGTGAGTGTGACTAGGCTCTGTAATTCGCTTTTGTTGTTGGCACTTGGTGTGATTCTGACACAGAGTCAAGCTGGAAGCCCACTAGATGCATGAAAAAATATTTGCCTGCAAAGCCTTTTGGCTGTAGCTTGAATCCTGAATTAGAGCAGTACTACATCATTAACACACATCAGATTGGATATGTTTTACTAAAAACTGGCACATGCTGAGATGTGTTTCTGTTTCCATGGGAGAAAAACAGTTGAATATATATTATGAATCAGTACTCTTATTTTACTTGTTATCTGATTGAGGGAAAAGTGATATACCTTACTTAAACATACTAATAATTGTGTGTTATAGTTTCACTTCTGTTGCTGTGATAAAACACTGACAAAAAGCAACTATAAGGAAGAGAGAATTGATTTGGCTGAAATTCCAGGTAAAAGTTCATCATTGCAGGGAAGTAAAGGCAGGAGATTCAGACAGCCAGTCATATCACATCCATCGTCGGATCAGAGAAACATGCATGCATACATGCTTGCTTGCTTGCTTGTTCTTACTCAGGTTTTCATTCTTCTCACAGTTTAGGGCTCCCTGCCTCAGGAATGGTGCTTTCCATAGTAAGCTGGGTTTTCCCATATCAGTGACTTAATTAGGACAGCCCCCACAGGCAAATCTAAATCAGCCCAGCTAATTCTAGATTATGTTAAGTTGGCAATTAAAGGTAACCATCACATTGTGCTACTATTTTTATATAAGGTAAAAAGCACTACATTTCCACTTTAAGACCATAGGTATATTTCTCTTCTTAGTTTTAAGGAGGAATCTAAATTCTCTGCATAGTGTTACTTCACTCCTCTTGTTTGAACTGCCAGGTCTAGCAGTTTTAAATATTTAAAATGATGTTTCAACCTTAGGGTAGAGTCTTGAACTTTTGTTTTTCAAGATAGGGTTTCTCTGTGTAGCTCTAGATGTCCCRGACTTAGCTCTATAGATTTGACTGGCCTCAAACTCATAGAGATCCACCTGCCTCTGTCTCCCGAGTGCTGGGTTAAAAGCGTGTACAACCACTTGAACTCTTCAGTGATCAGTCTTAGTAACACCTTTAAAAAAATTTTTATTGTGTAGGACATTAATACATGCCATTTAWTTTTTGAAAGGGAACCCATTCATTGATTTATTCAACTTTTATTCTAAGGAAGAATGGTTCTTGAACTGCTTTCTCTAGCCAACTAAATCATGGCTTCACTGATGCAATTTAGTTTTCTGCTGAAGGTGCCTATTTCTGCTTATTAAGCACCTTTAGCTCTTGGGACCCATTTTCCACTAGTCCTCTGTCACAGCAGGTGACCAAACACACAATCTCTGTGCTTGTTTTGTCAGCTAAATATTTGCTGCAAATGAAATAGAGTTCATATATAATACAAAAGTCTGACTATCAAGTTAAGTGTATTGCTTTGGGCTTAGGGACTTTTTTGTTTGTTTAGTTTTTTGACATACGAGAAGATTTCAGATATTCAGTGGAGTTTGGATACTATAAATTAATTATTTTATTTCTTTAAAAAATATACAAGTGTACTTTTTTAATTGGATTCTACAAACTTAGCAATTAAGTTTTTTCAACCAAAATATAACTAAATAACATTTAGATTGTTGTTTTGAACTTTGGGTTTCTGTTCTTATTCCATATTCTATTCTAACAGAACAGTATTGCTTTTCCACTAACACTGTAAGCTCTTTAGACTGAATTTTAATGGAAGAACGATTTACCAAACAATCATTTTTTTATTTTGTTTTGTTTTGTTTCATAGCTTCCTTTTCAGAAGTTAATTTAGTATGTCCTCTAAGGCAGAGCAGAGCTGTCTAGTCCATTTGAAAAGTGGACCTGTGGTCTTGGCTTCATGCTCTCAAATGCAGTGCCAGGATAAAAGCCAGGAGAGTAGTGAGTTAATTTTGTCACCTGGGATACTAGTTAGACTTAATTATAGAAGGTGATGAGTACTTGTAATATAGCAGATCTAATGGGTAGAAAGAAGATAACATGTCTTGGGTGAATAATAATGAAATACATTATTTCATTATTAACACTCCTTTTTGTATCATGCATTTTGTATCATGCTTCATTTAAGCTGATTTTTCATTTTGGAAACAAATATAATAGTAATAAAAATAGTCATACTCATTTATGTTATGTTGGTCTTGTACCCAGTTGATCTTCCTGTGCATTTGAGAAGCAGATTTAAAAAAAAAAAATGTTGGTTGAAACAGGATCTCAGTATGTGGCCTTGGCTGCCCTGGGATTCACTGTGTGGACTACGGTAGTCTTAAAATTTGTAGAGATCCTTATGCCTCTGCCTCCTGAATGTGTGTATACACCACCACTCCTGACGTAAATGTTGAAGTTTATATTTAGATCTTCTATATTCAGTCATCCATTAGTCTGAAATTTCTCATTTTTTTCTCAACTTATTTCAGATGGAATTTATCCAGAACTTTTCTCCAAAAGAAGCAGACAACTTGCATTTGTGGCAGTATATTTCCGTCCAAGCACTGTCTGCTGATCTCAGGAAGCAAGTTGCATGTGAAGTCGTCAGAGTGTGCACAGCACAGTGCAGGAAGTGGTTGAGTAGCACTCATACTCTGACAGAACTGGACTCTCTGGTGAGAGAGTTTGATTAATTAGCAGTTTAATGAGCACGTTTTAAGTACTACCTACAGTCTCTGTGTATATGCTTTCTTCCAAAACCTAGCAGTATTTCCAGACCTGTACATTATAAAAGGATCTTTGACAAAATTATATCGATTAATGTAATTTGTATTGTTGAGTGGGAAGGTTTTCTTCTATTGGGGTAAGATACATTTGGAAAGCATGACTGCACTTCATTTATTGTTTTTGCTAGCACCTGTCTGAGCGAAGCAAATATGATTCACTCCTTCCTCTTTAGACAGAATCTCATTACTGCATAGCCCAGGATGGCTTTGAACTCAACATCTTAACCTAGTCTCCTTAGTGCTGGATGATTATAACCAGCTTAGACATGATTCTTTTATTTGATAAAGTACAATATGCATTTTGTAGAAACCTATTCTGAGCCTCTATGCATCTATTTGCTTCCTCAGAAAACACAAGTAGAGATTCATCTATAAGTAGAAAATATATGAATTTTTAAGATGGATTAGATCTAGTATACATTGCAGTTGAACTTTCCACTTCAGTCTTCATTTGCTTATTTCATTAATTCAACAAATACACTTTGAGTGCTTTTAGGGAATATGTTTTGTTTTAGTCATTGAGGGATAGATGCAACAGGAAACAATTAAAACCTTCTATTCTTGTAGATATATATTCTTGTTAAGCAGTAACCAGTATAATAAATACCTCTTTATGGTAAGCATGCAAACATTTAACAGAGATAAAGTATACATTCAAGGACTTGAGGCTTTATTTTAATTAGAACTTGCTCAAGGCAAATGTTTTCATCCTGAGTTGTTCTTCTGTACTGTTGTTAAGGGGCAGTTGGCCATAATTATTAAGGTAGTTTAAAACATTTGCATAAAACCAAAGAAGTTGTTCTCTTTTTTTTGGTGTGGCTTTATTTTATGTGAGTGGGCGATGTGTCATTTTTATATAATGTGCACTAGTTTCTAATTGTTCAGCAAGCTCAGTCAGTAGACTCTCAGTATGTGTTACACTTTTATAATAAATAATATTTTAGGTTTGTTAGGTAAAAGCACTAATTTTCTAAAATTGTGTAACGCCTTAATGGCCAAAACCCCCGGTATGTATTTATTTGTAAAGGGAAATGAATGAATCTTGAATGACATGCTATAAGGCAGTTGCAACATGAATGTGGATATTGAAGTACAGGATCAAGTCAATGCAACTGACTATTAGATTCCAGTATGGCCTTCACCCTTGACACACCACCCCAGACTTTAGTGCAAATCAGAAATAGATCTGAGTATTTTTCTGTAGATACAAGGACAATAAATCCAGAAAAAAGTTGTTTCAGTTTCAAATTCTAGACAGTGTATTTCTTAAGTACTTATAAAATACAGTGTTTTTGTAGCATCTCATGGTAAAACACCAGAAATAATAAAAAATCTAATAACCTATATAGATTTCTAGGTACACAGTATGGAAAAAATACAGCTTTCTATTGAATATTTTAAGTTAGCCTTGCTCATTGTGTGTTAGGTTTTTATTACTGTGACAAACACAATGACCATAAGCAACGTCGGGAGGAAAGGTTTATTCCAGTTTAGAGTCCATTCATTATAAAGGGACTTCAGGGCAGCACTCAAGGCTAGGAACAAAAGCAGAAAGCTGTGGAGGAGTGCTCTGACAGCTTCCTCCTATCACTGCTCCTAGTGGGCGGGGCCTCCCCCACCAATAACCCATCAAGAAAATGCCCTACATGCTTGCTTACAGATGATCTGATGAAGGCATATTTTTAATTGAGGTTCCTCTTCTCAGATAATTGTAGCTTATGTCAAGTTGATAATACAAAACAAAACTAAAACAGCCACAACAGAAAATAGGACATCCTATGTACAAAGTCTAGTAAAATTCAATACTGTTGACAATTTCAAAGTAGTCTGTGTGAGTTGTTATAAAATATTATAAGTAACTCATAAAATGTTTATAATTGGGCCCCTGGCCCATTAGACTAATAAACTCAAACTATCCTCTTTTTTTCCTCATTTAGAACACAGCACTTTCTGTTTTACTTACTGTATGCAGTTCTGCTGGAGAAGCTTTGGACAGTAGACAGCTAACTACAGTTACTGAAGTTGTGGTTCAGCTTTGGGCTTTTATGAACATTGAACAAGTAAGGAAGCTCAGTTCTTTAAAACGTACAAAATATTGACAAGAGAATATTTCAGGTTCCCTATAGATTAGATTTTCTAAATTCTTGAGGTGATGTTAAAGTTATGATTAGAATTCACTTAATTGTGATATCTCTTAGGCAGTTGTTTATATGGGGATAAAGGAGTGTATGTGTGTGCTCTTGTGCTTGTGTGTGTGGAGGCCAGAGGCTAACGCTGGGCATCTTCTTTACTATGCTGTACCTTATTTTTTGAGATAGGATCTTTCACTGAACCTGGAGCTCGATTGAGCTCCCGGGATCCCATGTTTGCCACCCCTTACCCCCAGCACTGGTTACAGATGAGGCCTGCCTCACGCAGCTGCTGTGTGGGTCCTGAGGACCAAGAGCTGAGATCCTCAAGCTGGAGCAGCAGGCGGTCTACTGACTGAGCCATCTCCTTAGACCCTTTCAGGCAGGTTTTATTGTTTGTTTGGTTTTGAAGTGTGTGATAAAATACTAAAATTAGACCTTACCAAAGTGTCAGTCACAGCCCATCTACCTATGTTTATGAACTTGCAGGACCCTTTTGAAAGAGTAAGTTTTGTTTTGTATTTTCCCCTGTGTTGGATTAATGTCTGTATGATTTTGAAGTTTTTTTAAATTAAACAATGCAGATGAGAGGAGTGAGTTGACTTAAGAGTGGAGGGACTGGTGAGTGGATTGAGCTAATCTGTATTCCTCTAGGAAGTACAAGGCTAGGAAATCAAGTGATCTGAGGCTAAAGTTAGAACATGTCCCCTACTTTTCTGTTGTAAACTTAGATTTCTCATTTTAAAGACCAGAATACAATTTATGTTTTCTCTGGCTGAATGTGTGACCTCTGGCAACCAGTGGAAGCTGAGAGCCAAACCCAGACTTTGGGGAAGTAATAGAAATTATTTTGCAAATAATGGCTTTGTTGAGGTTCAAGTTTCCTGGAGAGCCTCTTCTTTGCTCCASCACTGAGCTACACCCTAAGCCCTGCAGAAAGACCAGGTTTTATTATCCATTTTTATGGTCACATTACCATCCTGTAGTGGTGTCACTTCAGCAAGAGGGTGCTCCTGATATTTATATATTGCTCAGTAACCATCCACATACTTGTGCTGGGATGTGGCTTCAATGCAGTATGACATAAACACTAACTGTGAGGAGGTGGAGTTTTACCTGTACCAACAGATGGACAAGTTTTTCAGTGGCAGACAACAGTGATTAGACCCACTTTAAATCATCTGTTTTGGAAGGAGGGCTTGTCTGTTTCTTAGCCGTGTGATCTTGAGCAAATATTTTCTTCTGTTTTCTTATTAAGGTGGGGATGATATTATCTACCAGTTATAGTTGATAATAAAGCATAAAGGTGAGGTAGTAATTATAAACCGCATATATCAATTGGTATATAATAAATGTTTAGTAAAATACATGTGTCTTCATTAGGCTTTCTGTTGTGAATAAGCACCATAACCAAAAGCAACTTGAGGAAAGATTTCATTTTACATCTTATAGCCTAACATCCAGGAAAGTCAGGGCAGGAACTCAGGACAAGAAACCAGTGGAATTCCAGTGATGTTTACTGGCTTGCTCTTTATGACTTCCTCAGTCTGCTTTCTTATAGCACTCGGGATCACCTGCCCAGCGGCATCACCACCCACAGAGAGCAAGACCCTCCCACATTGGTAGTTTTTAAAGAAAACACGCTACAGCCTACAGTTTCTCTACAGGCAGTCTGATGGAGACATTTTCTTTCTTT
>BDUI01004617.1:64164-88403 GCA_002335545.1 Apodemus speciosus
TGTAGACCAGGCTGGCCTCGAACTCAGAAATCCGCCTGCCTCTGCCTCCCAAGTACTGGGATTAAAGGCGTGCGCCACCACCGCCCGGCTGACATTTTCTTAATTGAGGTTCTTCCCCAAATAACTTTAGCTTTAAGTTGATGAAAAAGTCTTACATCATGTAATTCTAAATTCTCACCAAAATTTTACTTTTGTTTTTTGTTGAAGATAATCAGTCAACCCTATGTTCAACAGGCATTTAGCCTTTTACTTCAGCTGCTGGCGGTTTTCATCCAAAATGTAGATCTGCAGCTGATCAGTCAGGTAAGATAGTGGTCAAGATGGGTTCTGTTTACTTCCTGTTTGTGAGCTTGCAGTGATTTATCTTGTTTACTTGTAACCCCTTTCTCCCTTTCTTTCTTCATTCATTTTCTTTCCTTCTCCCTCCCTCTGTTCCTTCTTTTGTTGTTGTTGTTCTTCTTTTGTAATGATGCTAAGTTTTTTGGAGCCCAGACTGGCCTCAAACTCATTATTAAGCAGAGGATGCCATTGAACTAACTTCTCATCCCCCCCACCCCCACCTTGATCTTTAGAAGAGTGTGGCACCACCCCAATTTTTTTATGTGGTGCTGGGGATTGAGTCTAGGGCTTTGGGCATACTAGACAAGCATTCTGCCAGCAAGCTGCATCTCCAGTGTCTGTAATGTTTCCTCATAAGCTGAACGGATCACTGTCACTTTTTTCATCTAGGTTGTCACCTAATGTCTCTCTTCCTTCCATTACTGTTCCTGCTGCTTGGCTATATCCTGGCTAGTTAGCTGCCACATAAAATTCTGACTGCTTAGTGGGAAAGACACATGGGTT
Organism: Apodemus speciosus; assembly: GCA_002335545.1. Classification (NCBI taxonomy): domain Eukaryota; kingdom Metazoa; phylum Chordata; class Mammalia; order Rodentia; family Muridae; genus Apodemus; species Apodemus speciosus. The sequence goes on from BDUI01004617.1 coordinate 65,008, forward strand.
GGAGGCAAAAGACTGTGGTGAGAAAGAAATGCTGACAGTTCTCATGTGATATTCTTACTCAGTCTTCAGAGCTGAGGCTTATAGACCAGCTGTTGGCTATTCTGGATTTTGTCTCCTCTACCCCCATACAAGCACACCTCGGCAGTGGTTCTGCTTAAATAACTCTCTCTTTTCTTTTCAGGTTGTAAATGTCCTGACCTCGGTAATTAAACTTGATCCTCCCGACAACGTTTCTTATGCAGTGCTGGATTTTATATCTTCTTTGGGCAAACTTTATATGTCTCAAACTATCCGGGTAATACATTCTTTTAACAAAAATATAAAAATAGAAAAATCTTTGCAACGGATAGGGAAATTTTAGGCTTTTGATTTTTTTGTTTGTCTTGTTATGTTTTAGAGACAGGGTCTCCCTATATAGCCTAACCCATTCTAGAACCTGTGATAATTCCCTTACTTCAGCCTCCTTCAGTGCTGTGACTGTGGTATGAGCTACACTGGGTGTAGGTTTTTAATTTCTAAAATCTTTTGAGTTAACTAATGAAGTTGTGGGGAAAACCTTTTTGGGAGGAAGGGTAGTTGGCAAAACATTACGTTTCAAGTCACTTTCTTTTAAAAACTGAGTTGTCATACAAATAATTTATCAAATATATTTTAAAATAGAGTCCGTTGTTCTCATATCTGAAGGAAGAAGGGACTCGTGCCTTAGTGGTGTCTAGGGAGGGAATCTAGGAATTACAGTCACTGTGTCGATATGTTCACAAGACAGCATTTATTTGAAGAGACAACAACGATATTGCAAAATAAGTGTAGCTGACAAATGTGTATTCTGCTTCCAAAATTATATTCTAGTGGCTTAGGGAAAGACTCCTACCAGATTTTAAAACCTAACAAAAATAGATTCTCCTAAACTGGGAGCTTTAATGTTCTAGTAAAATCTCAGTATTTCTAGATTCTTGGCTTTGCTTTACCTTCAAAGGGGAGACTATAAAAAGAGCTCCCTGGTGAGAGCCTTTTCTATATTCAGAAAGTACAAGATAGTATTTCAGTACATGTGCAAAAAAATCCTTGAAGTTGAATTTCTTGTTTCAAGGAAGTGACACCACAAGAAAATGACACCAAATCATGTGTTTCCATCCTGTAAACTTTTGATATACGTAGATGCTGGAAGCTGACAGAAATACCAGCTTGTATTTGAGTTGTTATCCTTCTTGTTGGAAAAACTCTCAAGACAGCCCAAGCTGRTTTCAAATTTGCAATCCTGTGTCAGCCTCCAGAGTGCTGCACTTGCACATATGCACTCTTGATTGTACAGCGAGTTTATGCAAGAGCGTGGTTTGTCCTGCAGAGCCATAGGTGCAGGTGAGCTGCAGATGCTCCTGTCGGAAACAGCAGTGCCTCAGACTCGGCCAGGGTGAGGGCGAGTCCTGAAGAGCATGTGCCACACCGGAAGCCCTAAGACAGGCTCACAGAAGTTCCTGCTGTAGGGGCGGCTTTATTCCCGTGGTGTGGTCTGGGCTCCCTGAAGCAGTTGATATCAAAGTCCAGATACATGAAATGTTTAGTGGTGATGAGTGCTATGGGAAAAAATCAAGCAGAAGAGGGGACTCTGGGGGGGATAGTTCCAAGTGGGGATAAAGTCTAGGAGCCCTCACTAGGGTGACAGTAAGTATACATCTGAAGGGGAAGGAGAAAGCCATGCCATCTCTCTGGAAGAGCTCTGAGAAGGGGACAGATCACAAGTGCAAGGCCACATAGGCAGGAGCATGCCGTCTGTGCTCCCAGTGCTCAGGCCGTCTACTACAGCAGGGCAGGGGTCCCCTGCAGCTCGCTGTCACCCTGCTTCTACCCAAGGAAACTGGAGTTACTAGGATTTGAGCAAGGAATAGGACATAATGTGTCCCCAAATTGACAATATCCTGTATTGAAGTTTTTTCTCCAGCAAAGTTTGGTTCTTTTCATAGGACAAGGTGCTGCCCAACATGTCTTGTATTCTTGCTTCACTGGTAGTCAGCAAGAATTGGCTGCTAGAGCAACATACTTTGGAGGCATTTACTCAGTTTGCTGAGGTAAGATCATATTGATCTCTGTATTTTAATATTTTTAATATTCTATAACATTCAAAAATACTGAATTGCTTATGTTTTATGCCGAGGAGTTATTAATCATATGTTTACAAGGCCTTATCACGAGGCCTAGAGAAATGAAGTTACTTCCCCAAGGTTCTCTGATCAGCAAGGATTAAGTATTCGGAGTTGACTGCCTGACTTCAGCAGTACTGGGGAATCACTTTAAGTGAAAACCCTTAGCTCAGTTCCAGATAGGTGACCTTCCTCTTGTGAGGTCAAATCCTTTAAAAAAAAAAAAAAAAAAGAGATGATTCTACTCTGACCCAATTTTGTGCAGCCATGCCTTTGGTTTAAGAGTAACTCAGGACATTAAACCTTGCATTGCTAAGTATATAGGAGCCAAAATTATGTTATATGTCAAGGCTCTGTCGAACTATGTGTGTTGCCTTTGAGAATCCTTGGTTACTACTTTCTTTATAAATGAGTTTTCAGTTAAAGTAGTTTTAAAAACTCATTGGCTTAACAAGTTGCTGAACTATAATTAATCTGTTTTATTTACTGATCTTTTAATAGGGAACAAAGCATGAAGAGGTAGTTCCACAGTGTCTCGGGTCTGAAGAAATCAAGAACAAAGTTGTATCCTTTTTGGAGAAGGTATTTATTATTTATATGTAAGGTCCATGTTTTATTCAAATTATATACTTGTAAGCACCTTAGCTTAAACATTTTCTTCTTGGTACTGGGGTTAGAACTAGGGATTTGCATGTAAGTGCTTTACCACTAAGCTATAACTCCAGACTTAAACTAAAGGGTGTTTTGCACAGTGCTAATACACATAGGCTAAACATCCCTAAACCAAAGTACTCCAAAATTTGATACTTTTAATCACCAGTGTGAGGGGGAAAAAAAACCATAGAAAATACCATGCAGTAAAACCTTATTTCATGCATAAAAATTATTAAAAATATTGTATATTACCCCCTCAGGGATKTTGTCTGAATTTCATGCTCATACTTGGATCCTATCCCTACCATATCTGATTGTCTATTGAAATCTGTAGCATTTTGTATAAATGTTAAAGGAAACACAATTTGTATGAATCAGTTAAGAGCATACATCAGAGAAATAAATCACTTTAAGTCACTGTACCTCTACATTTAAGACATAATAGCATTACCTTGCCAATAAAATGAAAGCATGGATCCCTAACATTGTTGATCATAATCGACCACACATGATGACAAGGCCTAGGATCTTGGCTTCTGTTATATTTTAGTATGATTTCCGTGTGTTTTTCTAAGACTTTATTGTTGTAGATTGGATCTGTGCAGCCTTGGCTTCTTTCTGCAGATCCTCCTCCTCCTCTCTGCATCCTCAGTGTTGGAATTGAGGGTGTACTACCAAACCCAGCTGAAGTGCTATTTCTACAGTTGTCCAGTAAAATAAGATTTTTAAGTATAGGGATCCCATACACACATACACACACACACACTGAAAAAATTTTAAGTTTTAGGATAGAGGGTAATTGAAATATTAATAATCAGACCTGTCAAACCACACTTAGCATACCATAAAAATGTAAATTGTACTTAACTGGGTTGTAGGTATAGAACTTACTTATATGCAGTTACTAAACATGTTACAGTTAAGATCTTTAAGGACATTTGTTTATAGTTGTTTTGCCAGCATCACACCCTATACAGTAAGGTGAATGTTAACAGACTTTCTTCAACTCTTAATTCTTCTGTAGAGAACAGCAGTCTAAGGCAGTCATTCTCAACCTGTGGGTTGTGACCGCCACAAGGGTTTGCATATCAGATATTTATATTAACGATTCGTAACAGTAACAATATTAGTTATGAAGTAGTAAGGAAATAAATGTTATGGTTGGGGTCAGTACAATATGAGGAACTTTATTAAAGGGTTACAGCATTAGGAACGTTGAGAACCACTGCTCTAAGGGAATTATATTCAGGTTACATTAAGATGAGTCTACCTAACCTAGAATTTGCCTGGTCACAGATTAAACCAGAACAGTTTTAACACTCAGCACTTACAGACATACACGCAAACTAGTCAATGTTTTCATCTTCTATATTTCATACCACTTGGTATCTCACAGTATAGAATGCAATGTGTCAGTGTTCTTTGGTGCTCTTTGGCAGACAGAATCTGTAGATGAAACTGAGGCTGTCACAGTGGACAATGTGAAACAGGAGAAAGGCACTTTCTGGAAACCCGTTGCTAAGGTACTGTAGAAGCAGCAAAGGGGTTGGCTTTCCAGGTATGGGCTGCTTTTCAGTATGAGGTCAAAAAATGGAACCTGCCCTTATTACTGATAAACCAGTTTGATTCTTGTCCTTATGAATTTCAAATAAAGTGTAGACAGGTAAAATTCTCACTTTATAGTAGTTGTACATCAAAAACCAAAACCAAAAACTATACACTTTCCCTGAAATGTTATCAACACAGACAAGAACACAAAGAATAGTTGTACCCATTATACCAAATATACTCTTTATTATTGGTAAATGCAATTTCTGACCCATAGATGTCACATAAGCTTGTTCAGTTCATCTCATCATCAATAATAATAATTTTTCTCAAATATCACATGTACCTATTAATTGGCAGGAATTTGACATGACTACATACATTCAGAATTGTGTTTTGAACATAGGTGATATAACTGGGAATCGTTGGGCTATAAAAAATAAAAGCAATGTTCTAGGTTTATAGTGCAATAGTAATTTGTTTTCTTAGATGTAGCTGTAGGCCTGAATATATATAAAGTTCAGTTTAAGTCAGTTGTGTTCATAAGCCCTGTGAATTTAAATTGTGACTTCCCTTTGATAAACCAGTTATTAGATGTGTCTGGGTTTCACCTCAGTTCTCTTCCCCATCAATGCAAGATGTCTTGAGTCGTAGTTTTCCTTAACTGGCTCCAAAAGCATGTTGAAAACTATTATGGTTCTCAGCTTTACAAACTTATTAGGAAATTCACATTTTATTTCCTTACTGATGGTTTTAAAGACTACTCATGGATAGTTGTTGGGCAAGGCAGCATTTATCATTGGGAACCCTAACTCAGGATGATTCTCCTTGTCTGCCACATACTTCAAATTAGGACACGGAGAGAAGTTAGCACATTTAGGTTATTATTACTATAAATGGGAAGGCTGCCCTTCTTCGTGATCCTATGACTACAGTTTCTCTTGCATTGTTTCATGTTTTTCTTATTTTCCAGCCTTGCACAAAAAGAGCCCGTCAGGAATTGCCCTTTGAAGAAGAATACAGATCAATATTTCAAGCTGCAGCAAGGGCTTTGGAGACAACTGAGTTTTTACTCAAACACTCTAATGTTCCAGCCTGGCTGCTGCCGGAACTAGAGGCACTGCAAGAAAGGATCGAGACACTAAAATGCTGTGTGCTTAGAGGGTAAAATATGAATGGACTGTGTACTGGACAGAACTGGGTTTGACTCTTCAGGTGCCTGGATGTTTTGTAAATGAAAATTGTGAATGTAAATTATGTTTGTATATTTTTATAGCACATAAAAGAGCTTTTGTAAATGTGAAAATAATCTTTATTTGACATAGAGAACAAGATGGGGGGTTGGAGAGGGTATTTCTCATTGAGAGCTTTGGTACAGTGTAATACAGGTGGAAACAGTAACTGCCCAGGTCCAAAGGAAGGGAACTTTTCTCAGATGACATACTGTAAACAAATAAACTGCCTAAGGAGCCTTAGCAGTTTTAAGTTATAATTTAATTTACAGCTAGTTTTTTTTTTCCAGTAAGTTATTTCATAATAGAGTTTACTCTTTTACTTTTAAAGAAATGGCACAAAATTAAGCTTACCAGCTTGAATTTTTTTTATATCTTTACTTCCAGAACTTTCCTGGAAAAAAAGCACTTTAGCTATTTGCTTTGTATGAAAACTGGCCTTAGTCAAGTGCCCACAGCACTTTCTCCCAGAATCTGGCACCAAAAGCCTTTTGCYGCCAGTTCTTAGTCAGCAACCTGAGGCTGGTCTCTGCTTGAGTTGGCACAGACTGCAAAAAAGAGCTCCTGGCATGGGGGCACACGCTGCTTCGGGGCTTTACATCCGTGCAGCTTGCTTTGAGGTATTAATTCTTTTAGAATTCTTCCTGAAGCTTTTCATTATCGTCACCAGTTGTTATCTTCCCAGGCTAGCTCTTCTCCTTCCCAGCCGTCCGCCTCTCCCTGCAACAGAGCACACCAACACCGACACTAGCCATCTGATTATATATGTGTTTGAAAAACCAGGCACTTAGAAACAAACCAGAGAGAATGAATGCCRTATAAGAAAAGTAAAGCTGTAACCAAAAGTTAAAAGCAAGATTGTATTAGTTCTGATGTTAAAAACCACACCCATTGGAAAGTAACTGTGTAGTACAGTGAAATCTTTTTCTATATCAATGACTCATGGAGCAGGTGGACCAAGTGTGGCCTGCTGTGGCCAACGACAGTTATACACAGGCACAACACAGAAGATGTAAAATGGKTTTTTTTTTTTTWTTTATTTAATCTGATGTGCATGCATTTATCTGTGCACCACCTGTGTCTGGTGCCCGTAGAGGCCAGAGGGATTGAATCTCCGGGTACTGGAGTTAACAGACCATTTCATGTGAAGCGTCACGAGACAGCCGGCAATCAACCCAGGCCTGTAGAAGAACAGCCCGTACATACTGTTAGCCACAGAGCCGTCTCTGCAGCCCCAGGATTTTATTTGGTAATTTGATTTTTTTTGTAAAGTCTGAATCAYGAACACTGTAAATGACAGTACTGTGTCATGTTAACAGGTTGGGCATGCGTGAAGGACTAGTCCCTTTGCAGCACTCTGAAATCATTTTCTAGGAACTGGTTGTATTATTTTTGGGTGTACTTTGATACTTTTTTAGCCAGCTGTGTACTCTTTTTCTTTCGTTGATAAAACTGCTTGTTTATTGCTAGCTAGGACTTCTGAGAGAAACCCGGACATTAGGACATTTAATACAAAGAATGAACCCACCTCGGTCATTTCTGTTGCAGCAAACTTTGAGGAAAACTGCATCGCTGGTGAGACGTTATCCTTGTCAGGGACCATCACTTCTGTCCKTAGTTCAGGCAGAATAAGAAAAGTCCCTGAAGGCTTAATTTCTGGGATCATATCTGCAAACCAGTCCAACTCAGGATCTTGTACTGGCTTCTTTTTTACTTGAATGGTAAACTCTTCTCCTAAACCAAGTTCTGATCGAGCCTTCAGGGGTCTTTCTTGTGACACTGGGGGTGGTTTGACTTCCTCATGCTGTCTGTGACTGGTCTTTGAGGAAGGACTGGGTGGCAAAGGCTTTGACTCTTCAGTGAGAGGAAGCAAAGCTGCGGTGGGTGTCTGTTCCCCTGAGGTAACAGGCATGGGAGCAGCTCTAGCTGCTGTGCTCACTTCAGTACCAAAGCCAGACTCACAGCCCTCCCAGGGCAACTCCTCTGTCTTTAGACTCGTGTGCTGGGACGCTGCGACATCACAGGGTTCTTGGGGACATATGTGAATATTGGCAGTCTGGTGCTCAGGCTCCTCAGGCTCACTCCAGTCAGGCCATTCCTCAGGCTTATTAGAACCCGCAGGGAAGCTTCGATTGTTCTCTGAAGTGTTTTTCACATCTGAGAGTCCATTCATAGGGAATTTAATAGTGTGAGAAAACTGATCACCTATGGGTAGATGCAAGAATTAGCCTCATGAAATGTTAAGAGCAAACAATAAGTAGGTCCAATTGGAAATATCCATGAACACTAGCAAAAGTTAGGTAGACCATAACAACGATGCTATTCTCCAAATACACACGACACTCAACTCAAAGGCATACCATGTCTCTTTAGATTTTTGACTAAATGTCCAAACACCTGTTGGCATAAGTGTCTTAAATAAATACAGATTCACTCTTGTCCTTGGTAGTACTTATACCTAGAAACGTGTGCTCAAGTAAGTTTGTTTGTGGTTTTTTTTTTTTAACTTACTGGAGGGGGGGGGGAGTCTGGGTGCATACATGCCGTATAGTGCAGGTGTGTAGGTAGTGGACAAGTGTGCAGTTGGTTCTATTTTATGTGTGTTCCACACATTGAACTTGGGTTACTAGCCTTTCACCAGCCCATTTTACTATTCAAAGATTTCATCTTTAGTTATGTGGGAGAAAGTGCCCACAGAAGTCAGAGAACTGGATGCCCTGGAGCTGGAGTTAGAGGACAGTGCTGGGGACCAAACTTGTCCCCTGCACGAGCGATTTGTTCTTTTAGCTGCTGAACTATCTGTCGGGCTCCCAAATAAGTTTGAAACATCTCTCAACACCTGATGACATTTAGAAAAATCTAGGTTTACTCCTGTTTCCCATCCTACTTAACAGATCACTTTTTACTACATGTCTTTATTAATCTTACAGAACTCTTCATTTTTGGTATATTATGCAGAAGGCATTAGATACCAAAGTATCTGATACAAAAATGAATTCAAGTACTGTTAACTTATGATGTGGGAGGATAGATATATTAACCAGCAGTTTGGAGAGGTAGGACAAGAAAGGAATTCCAAAGTGTACTTGATTTTTAAGATTTAAGCTTAATATTCTCAGGAATAGCTCAGCAATGGGAAACAGTTGAAATTTTTACCTGTCTGTAAAAGAGTATTGTAATATTCTTTCTGTATGTGCTTCCTGCTGTTGCTGGGCATGTTGCCAGAAACCCATTTAGGGAATACATTAGAGGAGGGGTTCTCCAAGACTTCTGAGCTCCGACTCTGCTGGCTGCAGACAACATGCATGGGAGAGCCTGGAGGACAAGGAGAGCGCTTATATCTAGCACAGATTGGTGAGCAACAGTCAAGGGAAATGGGTGTATGTAACAGATAAAAGAACATCATTAAATATTTGACCAAGACCCATTATTAAATGGGTCGTCTGTCTCCAGAGGTTAAAGACAGGTTCTGTTACCACTTGGTGATGGGAAAGAACTATGAAGCAATACATAGATAAAATTTTAGTCCTTAAAAAATTGTTCTGGTAGCAATGTAAGACCATGATTCTAATTTCCTTTTAAGAATAAAGGGCTATTAAGAGCACAAGTTAGCAGAGCAGTGGTGGCACATGCCTTTAATCCCAGCACTCGGGAGGCAGAGGCAGGCGGATTTCTGAGTTCGAGGCCAGCCTGGTCTACAGAGTGAGTTCCAGGACAGCCAGGGCTACACTGAGAAACCCTGTCTCGAAAAACAAAACAAAGAATACAATCCTAACAATATTAATGACTTAATACCACAAAACTATACACTGAAAATAACTTTTATGCTATAGGTATTTGACATTGAGTGAGGAAAGCAGCCTTAACAGTTTACCAGAAAACTTACTCAAGATTAGCTATCAATCAGAAATATTTATAAATTACAGCTGAGTATCTCCCCAACCGTAAAGACAAGGGGAGTCACTCGTCGTCACAGGCTTCAGCTCTCTGCAGCACCTGTCTSTCTCCACCCTCAGTTCTCAGGGTCTAAACAGTACAATCCAAGGGACTGCATTAGAGACCCAGAATTTTGTAATGAAATCATGATTCTATTTAAGATCTTACAAAGTAGCAAAAAAGCTAAATTCTTGTGCTGCTTCCCACATAGAATACAGTAGAAACAAACCAAAGAAAGATTTCCTGAAGTACTCAAAAAATCTTTTACCCAGTAGTCTGACAAAGTAACTTAAGCATCTAGTGTTAAAAAGAACAAGTCTTTAGTCCCTACTAAAGTTCAGATATATCCTCTAACTACAAAGTCTACTTCTCCTATGGGAGTGGGACCACATGTAATAAATCTAGCAGCAGGTGCAACAGCCATCACTATAAGTCACTGAATTGTATTCAGTTAACTACGAGGCAGGTATAAAGTGAGGTAGCTTTTCTGATGTGGAAACACATCTTTAATATGCAATACATGAGAATAATAAACTTGTGCACAACATCATTCAAATAATCGTATGTAAACAGTTATCTGTCTTATGAGTTTGCCAAAAAGGATTCTCACTAAGCCATTCAATGTCACTCTATCTATCCACTACGGGTTTGAAAAGGGAAATTCAACTTTCCTCATGCTTTTTGACCATTAACTTCACCATAAACCTGTATTGTATAATACTAAAAAGCTAATAAAATAATTTTTAGTCTTACCTTCAGGGGAAAGGTCACTAGTTTTGGTAAAGCTTGGAGCAGTGCGCTTAAAGATCTTAGTTCTTTCTCCTCCCACAACCACTTCTGGTCCAAGTAAAGACACCAGCACTGCCAGGCTACGGAGAGTAATTGCCACAATGGAATCGCTGGTATCACGAAGGCCCAGTAGTACCTAGGAGCAAAATTGGGGATAAGTATAAACAACTATTACCTTTCTAACCTGGAAAGGACAAGTGGCCTGCAGTCATACTGCTTGTTCAAATGAACACTTAATTTCTAAGGTTGGTGGCTCCCCAACCTTCTACGGGAAGGAAGCAATATCCACCCTCCCAGTCCATCATGCATTGGACTTAAGAAAACAAACCACCAGGACTGGCAAGCTAGCTCAGTGGGTAAAGGCTCTTGCTTAGAATCCTGAAGACCATGTGGATCCCCCACAGGGTGGAGAGAGCCACCTCCCGTGGGTTGTCCTTTCTATCTCAGGAGCTGTGGGAGGTATGCATGCACAGAAATGAAAGCGCATATATACAAAGACACGTATGTTTTAAGATAGAGCCCTGTTGAAATACACTGGAAACTAAAAAACTCCAACTGCTACAAATGATAATTTTAAGTATTAAGTATTCGTACTTCATTCTAGAACCTAACAGTGCAGGAGTGACATTATTCTGTAGAACATATTCAGATCATTCTAGGGTCTGACAAGCTATGTTGCTGGTCTAAACTAATTCTTAACTTTATGTATACTCAACTGGGAAAAGCCCACAAGAGCTTTGTATGTAATATATTTAACACTTGCCCACAGGGTGAGCTAATTATGGTTTCTCACCAGTCACTAGCTACAGTTCACAGACCTAGTCCAGTTTGCTGAAGGGACGGGAACCCTTACGGCACGTTGTGGGCATCCGGTCATGTGACTCCAGAACAGTGAGGAACTTGTGTTCAGAGTCAAAAGTTAGAAGTGAAGTCAAGCAAAACCCAGCAGGACTTAATACCAGGTTAGGTAGTCTGACATCCTTTTATTACATTGTAATTTTTAGTTATTCTTCTTTTGGGTTTAGCTGGCTTTGTGTGGATTTTAGTTATATGCAACCAAAATCATCTTAAACAAGGAGAACCATGGAGAAGACACTGGGGCAGGTTTTGTTCTATATTTTAAGAGAAGCTAGATTAGCTCTCCTAATATTGAGTTGCCATAGTCTTACTAGTAATTCTCAGTATGACTGGACCAGTTGATCATGTATTTGTGGGTAATTCTCATTTATGTAAGATCAAGCATTCTAATAAGACCTGGTGACAGTCCAGTGGGAACTCACCAGCCACTTCCTGGAAGAAAGTGACCTGAGCCTGCTTCTGTCATTTAATACACTACTCAGGAGCCAGTCCACCTATGCCCGATCTGTTTTCAACACCACCTGTAGAGTGAGAAAGCCAGTCCTAACCCTCAGCCCCCACCACTTGTCTTCTCGTAATTGAGCTATTCAACAGATWTGCCCAGTCTTCCACATGGCTACTTTATGGCACACAAAATTTGACCCAGTTACTCTATAACTATAGTTACCAAAGAATAGCTACTGAAGTTAGTTGTTTAACTTAACAACTTGCTAATAATTCAGCTTTCTAAATTATGAGAGTTGGTTGTCTTTCACATGCTGAGCTCCCAACTCTGTCTCTGGACTCAGCCTGTAACACCTGTTTCAGGGTTAGAGCACTGCGTTTCTCTTCTACATTGACACCATGCAGGCTAACACTCATTCCTGCATATCTAAGTGCAGAGTGCCAGCTCCCCAGTGAAACACGCTTCTACAGCCATGTGTCAGCCTGTGCTACAGTAACTAAGTGACTTAGTGGGGTAGGACAAGAACCTAGACTCTCCTGGAGAGTTTGATGAGAAAAACTTAGGTATCCTGAGGTCCCTGCAAATTCTAGCCTATCAGATCTCCAAGGTATCAGGAAGTCAGTTTGGATAAGTCAGCCTGAGGCCCGAGGACTGAAGCTTTAGCTAACGTCATGTGAAGTGTCAAAGTCCTAAACACTATTAATTCAAAGAATCATRAGCGTTAAGGAAATGTTTGACGTCCTAAGGCATCACCTAAAGGAACCATCTGTCACTTACGAGTTCCTTGAATACTTAGGAAGTATTAATGTCATAGAAAATAAATTGAAAAATACCACGTGGCTGGTAGCTTTTAAAACTCTTTTAACAATAACCGCTTTAGAGAAGGTTATACTGGGTTAGCACGAGCCGTAACTTTGATGACTGATATCCTGTGCCAGGCGAAGTCAGTAAGGAAACATACTCCTGAAATCCTATCAGTTTGAAGCCAGCCTCTGCTATACACTAAGACCATGGTCTCACCCTACTTCCCCCGACCCCCAAAAGCCAGACTTAGAGCAAACACTCCCTGAAAATGTGTGTGGACTGCCCGATACAGCTGCTCAACAAGAGATACTAGGTACTGCTTCTGGGAGCATCAAGGCATGTAATATGCAGGCCCTCAGAAGTGGCTACGTCTGACTATACCTTGATTTCGTACTTTAGTTCTTCAGATTTTCATATAAATTTCGTTGTTCTGATTCATGCCTCTATGATAACCTTTTATAGTATAAAAAACGAATGCAAGCCTGGAACCCCTGGGTGAGCAAATACTACCGCTCCCTATGGTAGACAAACAGGTTGAAAATCACTGATAACAAAACCATACTGTAATTATGGACAATCATGTTATGTTCATAAGGCATCCCACAAATGCTCGTGAGTGGTCACGCGTGTGCTTAGGCCTGTCTTCATCTTCTCATTCATTTACCCCCAAGAATTAGCACATAGAATTGTAACTGTTTTCAGACTAAGACTAAACATTTCATTTGCCAAAAAGACTTGACTGAAAACACAATTTCAGCCCTTTATATTCTAGTAACTTTGAAACTCACCTGCTGTCTCAAGTCTTTGAGTTATTATCTGAAAACCTCTCCTTTCCTTCCCTACAGTGGCAGCACCGCACCTCTGCTCAGTCTCTCCTCAGCCTGCTTTATAGGTTTGACACTCCCACTGCCAGCTTGGTTCTGACCTGTGGCAAGATGACTTTCTTTAGCTGTTCCTGAGTAAAGTGCTCCACATAGGCCTCGATGTGGGACAGTAACACCATCCGCACATGCTCCTCGTGGACCTCGAACAACTGGAGAAGCACAGGGATCACTCGTGACTGGAACAGCGCTGGCGAGAGCAAGCACGGAGTTTCTCCTGGTGCATTCTCTACCCCAAATCAGAGGGTACAGACAGAACAGTCGTTCAGTGAAAAGAGTAGAGAACATAATTCATCAGCTGAGTCCAGAACTTTATACATGTTTTATGTATTTGACTAAATTTTAAGCTGCAATCTAAAGGTATTTCTTCTGTGGGTTTAAATAACTTCAAGGCTTTTCTGTCTCAAGCGTTTTCTACGTCCTGCTCCTTTCCTGGTTTGTGAGTCTGGCACAAGGCAAATGAGCACTGAGGCGATTCATGGCTTCTCCCTCTAAAATCCACAGTGAGAGGATGGACAGCTATAAGGAACATTCATTACTAAAATAAAAATACTCAATCCAGAGATCAAATGCAATTCGAAACTGAAATAACTACCCATAATATCTGCAGGAGTGACATCATCTAAGAAAATCAACTCTGCGAGGCAGGAGAGATAGCTCACTGGTTAAGAGCCCTGTACCAACCACAGAGGACCCAGGTTCGGGTCTCAGGACTCAGAGTGACTCTACCATCCCTAACTCTAGTTCCAGGGGATTTAGTGCCTCTTGTGACTTCCATGGAAACCAGGCATGCATCTAAGGCACATGCATACATGAAATACATGCATACACATGTACATATATATGTGTATAACACTTATAAAACTAAATCTTTCCTTAAAATTTTTTTATTTAGGAAAATGAATTCTCAAAGCAGGATCCAACTTAACTTTAAATTCTTTAGTATATCAATAATACATTTTCTAACCTGATGTGTTACCATTTAAAGGCAAACTTTCAAAGCAACTGCTTCATTTCACATTCAGGAAAAAACAAAAATACAAAAAGCAACCCATAGTTCTAAGAAATAAAGTTATCTTGGAGATTTTCAAACTTGTATTCAAAACACAACATGGTTTGCTTTCAGTAACCCAGGAAGCACAGGCCTAAGGCCTAAGCATTCACTGAAAAGATAACCTGAAAATGTATGCCTTCACTAGTAAGAGGTCACGTATGCTCCATATGTGTGTTTGTGTCTGCCTGCCTGCCTGCCTGCCTATCTGTCTGTCTCTGTGTGTGTGTGTGTGTGTGTGTAAAACCACTTACTGCAGTATATATGGCTCATGTGTGTAAAACCACTTACTGTAGTACATGTGGCTCTCCAGGAAGATGGAAGATTTGCCTGTGGGTTTTGGTACCTGAGTAAAGCTATCATATTAGTAAGGAGTAACTGTTCTGTGCCTTTAGAGCCAAACATTAACTTYAGGATACTGTACTATTACTCTACCCAAAAAATGGATTAATAATTGCCAAACTCTTTAATAACTAGTAACACTAGAAAAAAAGAAAAACACCTTTTTTAGGTCCAAGTAGATAAGGAAGGAAACTCTTAACAGCTACTGGCTCAGCAAACACCAATTGATTAAGCAGAAGAGGMACCAGTCTTGAAGCTATTAATTCTTCTGACAGGCAGCTCACTCGGTCCAGCAGAAATCTGAGGATAAACGAGGGGCCGATGCTGTTAGCCTCCCTCCCAGCAGGTGACCACGCTACCTGCTTGCTTTCTCACTCTGGCTCTCGCATAGCCTCGCCGATGCAGTACACACCTGAGCTGATGGTGTTTGCTGTGCAACTGCTTCATCTGCTCCTTGCTATTTGGTCTTTTGTTTTTCCTTTTTCTTTTCCTTTTGCTTACTGCATTATTAGTGTTAACATACAGCCTTCCTTGGCCACTGCTATACATGCTCTTCCTCTCCCGCCCACTGGCTGTTTCCAGCCTTACTACAACTTCAAGTGCACCCTCCCCTCTCCTAATCTTCCCCTATCATGTCTGTCTTTCCCATTTTAGTATCTCCTTCATCATCACTTTTAACATCAACTCCTCTCTGGTGACAGAACTACGACATACTAACCAAGCCAAGCTTTATGAGATCTAATTCTGTCCCCATAAACAGAGTGATCAGCAAAGAGATTTCTAGCCATCTTACAGTTCCATTTACTCTCTCAGTGGCTTCAAGGCAAGCAGCTCACTGTCTACAAATCACAACAGTCTGCCTGTCATGCAAGGAAGTCTGCTTTGAAGTCTGCCTGCCAGCAGGCATCAGGTGCTTACATTTGCTACACAAATCACCTTGGTGCATTCACTCTTGTTTCTCTGTCTAGAAGGACTTTTCTCTCTCCACCTCCCAGCAAAGCAAAACTGGTATCCACCTTTACGTTTAAGTTACCGTGTAGACGTGTCTGCATTGCTAGAACAGTGAATCCCGAGGCACGGTAGACAATATGACATGGAGTGGTTCAATAACCACTGGGAGTCAGAAGTCTAACTCGTCCCTATAGCACTGACATGATTACATAAGTTTAATTCAAGGGAGTGAATTTAAGGTTTGTTTTTTTTCTGAACTTACTTGAAAAATTCAGTCTTTTCATCTTCACTCTTTAATGTCAAGCTTTTCAAGAAATTCACAACTTCTAGAAAATCATTTCTAAATGTGAAAAAGAAGCAGGACAACAAGGTAAAAAGACATGTTAAGTATTGAAGCCATCATTACAGACCATACTGGGACTTGCARTGAAGAAATGTTCTCTATGCCATACGACAGATTTAAAGTGCTTATGAGAGAAACACAGAGCAAATCTAGAGGAGACGACTGTGAGAAGGTGCCCGGAAAGGCGCTTGCGGGTGTACTTATTTAGGCTTCAGCAGTGGCTGTACCTTTCCAATGTCCTCACTGTCACAGGACACTGGGGAAGTAGACCCTGGGAGAAATGGCACTACCATTTCAAAGAAGCTGCAGATCCCCAAGTCCCCTGTGGTGAAGTGAAAACACTAAAGAGGACCTAGGAAATGGAATTTCTATAGAAGTTACCAGTGTTTACTCATTTTTCTGATTTTTGCACCTAGGCAAGGCCAGTTTCTGAAGAGTCCAGACAGTTCCAAACATGTAAACTATTCTCTTCCAAGAGAGCATGGCTCCCATCCTACCACATCCCTACCAATCCCTACCTTATCATCCTGCATATCCCTACCATACCATCCTAGCATATCTCCACCATATCCCTACCATACCATCCTATCTCCACCATATCCCTACCATATTGCCTGGTACTTAAGCACACAAGCTTGGTGGCCTACATGGCGTGCACGGGTACTGCCTGCATTCTCACACTGACACCTACACATGATTCTTGGACAACTCATTATGAAGGCCCTGTCTTCCATGATTTCCTCCACATAAAAATTCATGTTACTTTAAACTTCGCCAAAACTTAATTTCCATTAGCCTGGTATTGACCAGTAGTTTTACTGAAAACAGTCTATTAATGCAGACTTTTCTATAGTGGATAAATGAAAAGACAGTGGAAAATACACTAGAAACTCAAGAAACCACTTTGTACTACATGAGCCATTTTTCTGCTTTTGTCAGGTGATTTGTGTCATGGGCTGTTTGAGGGTGACACTCTAAATGCTATCATATACCAGCATTATGTGCTCCAATGACATTTTTGCATTTATGGTTTAATACCACATCTTTATATCTGTTTACATTTCTCACACAAATGGTAGCATATGTGGGCTATAAATGTATGTGTTCATAATCGCAAACTTCTCCTAAGAGACAAGTTGTCTACCTTTCATGGCCTTAATCGACAAACATCGTCGACATTTATTTTCTGTGGTCACCACATCCTTTTCTTCCTTTGGTATTTCTAGGCTGTAACATTTGTCACAGAGTTTCAATTTTTTTAAGTTTAAGAAACAAAGATCCTTTAAAGATTCCTGTCAAATCTAAGGGGACCTGCACATCCCAAAACCACGTCATGCAAGCCTGCATTGTCTCCCCATTCGCCTGCAGCTGAGCTACTGCACAAGTGCTTTAACTGAATGGAAGTGCGCTACCTCAGGAAGGGAGCTGGCCTGCYCCTTCCTGCTGCTTCTGCAATTTGCTTCTGTGCCACACAGAGGGATGTCTGAGGTGTGGCTTGGAATGTGCTTTGATGACTTTCTTCCCTCTGTACTATAACGCATTTCTTATAGAACTTGTAGTACATGTAGTGGTTAACAATTTACTATAATGAAATATCTATGTAGAGACTATGATATCGTGAGCAATAAAGTATTTCTAAAAATCATCTACAAATACAAGAAAATAATAATTGTTGAAAAACTTATAAACACAAATATATACAACTGTATCTGCCAATTTAAAAAATAAATGGAGAGAACATGTTATATTGGGAAAAGTTCAAAACATTTTCTAGAAACATAAATGCCAACTGTACTTGTGGTGACTACAGGCACTAACTCAGTCACACCCTGCCACACGGTGCCTCTCTAGAAGCGCCTCATCTTCCTTGGGGTGGCAGTAGCCTTCCTTCTGCTGTGATTCCTTCCAAGCTCTAAGTAGAAATACATAAAGATATTTTGTTTAAGAAACATCTAGGTTAGCGTTGTTAATAAAACTCATAAACATGGAACTAACCTGGGCACAAGAGTTGTGGTTACAGAAATGAAAAATGTAATTAAAACTAACCTTGAAGGTTCAAAACCATCTGTAAGCCCAGGAGTGTTTGTTCTGTGCCCCTCCCTCTGACCAATGTCTATATACTATGAGACGAAGGGAACGGTCTCCTGCCAGAGGAAACAAACCTGCCCTCTCTCAACCAGACAAATTCAGAGAGCACATACCCAGGCGAGGCTGTGCTTGCCTACGTTCTCAGCTTCCAGCTGTAAACTATTTGACAGACTAGTTTCTCGATAATCAAAATTCCTAATGAATCTAGATATAATTCCTTCATGACAGCTAAGAATTTTTAAAACTTGCTGTGATAGAAACCTGAAAGGCAAACCAATCTCTCTCTCTTCCTCTCTCTTTCCCTCTCCGTAGCATGTCACATGGTGCCCTCACCTGAAGAAATCATGGGACAGTAAGGTGCTGAGTGCTGGCCGACACTTGGGCGTGGGATTCAGCAGAGCTGAGTGCAGGGTCTGTAGGAAGCTGGAGAGAACATCCGCTGAAACTGAAATCCAGAGCTACAGTTAGTTCCAGGCCTTCTCCCTCTTTTCGGACCTCTCTAGCTGGAGACTGATGAGAGCAAAAACCAACCTGTAAAAGCCCAAGCAAACAGAGCCCTGGCTGTTGCTACATGACTTGCTCGGTTAGGCCAGACGCCTTGGCAGGCATCCGAAGCTGTCTTGTCGGSACAGCCCACACCACCCTGGGTGCCTCCCCCTGGACATGCTCCCATTTCCTGTTAACACACCTCTGATTCAAAAATGGTGGTTCAGAAGGTGGACAGTTTGAAGGCTCTTTTTGGGTAGGTTCTTCTCAAGAGAGTTGACTAAATACCTCTATTCTCAATTCATCTACACATTTGCCGCCATTATAGGTGTGTTGGAGAGTAGTTAGTTCAAAAAAAAAAAACAAAACCAACAACCTTAGAGCTTTGGGGCTTAATTCGCAAACATTTAGGCTATTCAAGTGGACAGCCCCCAGGCACATCTATCACCAGACACTGTACATCCTGGTAGAAGCTATACTGGCACCGAATGAAGTGTCAGCAGAATGAGACAGGAAAGGAGGGAACATGGCACCCACGGCAGTGACCGTCACAGGTGCAGAGTTATGTCCTAGAGTCCATCCCAGGAGATGGACACTGGGGGCCCAGCATGCAATCAGAGAAGACTGAAGGGGGCAGAGAACTGTCTTTAAGTAGCCTGGCCTTAAGAGGGCATGTAAGAAAAAACACTAAGTAAATTATAATAGAAAAAAATTAATGGCCTTGAAAGCATAAAGAAACGTTAATTGATTTTGAAATTAATTTGATAAAAACACCAGAGTCGTGCTCTTCTATTGAGGCTAGTAGATTCAGTCACTAGGGCCTGTGTTCACAGCAGGACACTCAATAACAAAGCCAGGAGATAACCACATACGGCAGGGCCAGCCACTGGTCAAAGCGCTTCTACTTAAAATTCTTTTTTGTTGTTCATACTGCTGCGGCTGCATTTGTGCAAGTGCCTGCACGGCAAGCAGGCAGGCAGGCAGGCAGGCAGGCAGGCAGGCAGGCAGGCAGGCGGCAGCTTTCCCACTGTACTGAAGACTGCAGTCCTTGGATTCCCATGCAGAGCGGGTCAGGGAAGCCTCCCCTCTCAGTCTGTGCATGCAGCAGCTCGACTCCAACTCACCCTGCTCATTAAAGATGGGGAGCAAGCTGTCCACCAAAGTTCCAAACGAATAGGCATCCCGGGCGTGTCCGAGGGACTCCGGAAGGGCTGAAAATTCTGGAGACTAAATGCATTAGAGACTTTTAGAACTAGAGGACCTGCTTTATGAGCGGTGTCCAACATTCTCCCATATTTGCATTTATTATTCTCAAATCTAACTTCATGGCACCACACTCCATGGGCTTTAGGAATTTTTAGTTAAAAGTGTATGACAAATAGGTACACACTGTATGCCAATGAAATAGCAGGTCTCTCTCTAAATTGGAGACTTGGAACTACTAGTTGATGGGCTTATCAAAGACTTAAAAATATCTGTATATGAACATAAAGAAAAAAATCATAATATAATACATATCTGTGGCTTTCTGAAATGCGTTGACCATAAGTCAGAATAAAATATATTATACATAGTCTAATATACACACATAGGTATATATGTACACAGTGAAAACAAAGGTCATAAAACAATGTTTTTCCTTATAATCTGCCATGCCAGTGATACTTTCTTTTTTTCAACTTTTTCAAAGTCTATGTGTAGAAAACAGAC
This sequence comes from Apodemus speciosus, assembly GCA_002335545.1. Lineage (NCBI taxonomy): Eukaryota > Metazoa > Chordata > Mammalia > Rodentia > Muridae > Apodemus > Apodemus speciosus. The sequence continues at coordinate 85,264 of BDUI01004617.1, forward strand.
TTGGCTGAGCCTGAGATTGCAAACCTCTAGCTGGGCATGCATTTCCTGTAGAATATTAACAATCTGGAGGTTGGCACTTACTTTAGGGCTTATAAGGGGCAATGCTTCTGAATTTACTACTAAATGGTCTTTCCTCACCATGACAGTAACAAGCAGTCTTCCACACGTCACAGCGTTCCAGCTAGGGACTAGCTAGGAAAATGAGTGGCCAGGATGACAAACAGGAAAGGATGAAGTTACTGCTCCCCAATTAAATCATGAAATAAACACCATCTCTGGCCACACTGGGACATTTCCATCTTGATACAAAACTGTAAACTGGTTCCTTAACTGGGACAGTAAAATTAATCTCTGGCATTTTCAATGTCAAGTATCATGAGGCATCTATAATTTATAATTTAGTAAGGAGTGGGTAGAGGAAATGGTAAGGTTTGTTCTTCTTTTAAGGGTTACACTCCATTGCACAACAGAGTCTGACTTATAAGGGGCCTTTACTTACCATCTCCTCAGGAGGAATAGATGCCGGGTCTCTTACTGACTGGATACTCCTGAGAAACTAGACAGAAAAGACAATAACTCATATACATATTTGATAAATTAATTTCTTAGCTCAATCTATAAAAGCAATAGCAGTAGAAGTGGAGTCATAAATGAAACCTTTCAATCAGTGCTACACATTCAGTATACAATGGTAAAACCTTCCTAATTCATTGTGAATATAGTTCCCAGCACAGCACGAGGCTGAGGGAAAGAAGAAGCATCAGCTCCTCCTCCTATCAGTGAGTCCGAGAGACGCTTTGCTGTCAGAGACTCCTGGACGATTCACTCCCACACAGATACTGCTGACTGAGGTACTTCGGACAGATGTGGCACAGGCCTGTAGCTCACTAGTGAGGAAGCTGAAGGCTACTTGAGCCTGTAAGCTCAAGACCAGCCTGGACAACACAGTGAGACCCTGTTTTTAAAAAGTAGGCAAGCTAACTGTTTACCATACAGCAAAAAATTTTCACACAACTTACCACTAAATCAAGGGAATCCCAAGTTTTGCTGTCAAGACATAAAATCTGAGGTTCCTGTGGGCTGTACAGATAAAACCTACACCAGGGAATAGGTATATCTATTCAAGATTATTTCTGAAAAAGCTTACATGCCCAAAACGGCATTTAGGGCACGAGGAATACACAGTGAATGCAATAGCTTTTCTGTCTCCAAGTAGCACTCAGAACCCAGAGAGGCTAACAATTCTAATAAACGTGCTGAGGGCCATGGAAACCTGGGAGGAGTGGTTAGTTCTTTCAGATAGGGAAGGGTTCAGAGACAGGGCTTCGGTTCCACCGTACACGCATCCCATGTTCTAGGGGGACGATGGGAAGGAGGAAGAAGACAGTCCAGCAGCAGAGCCGCACGAGAAGAGAGGGGAGCCTCAGAGCTGCTCCACGTAGGCAGCAGCTCAGAGCTGTGCGTGCTAAACAGAGCTGCGGTACCGCGGGCAGGCACAGTGAGGGCCACTGTGTATATGACATGGCAAAGAATTAATGCTATGAACTACACACTCATTAGATTTGAGGTGAATTCAGAGACAGACAGAAGTAATGAAAGAATACAGAACAGGCAGCATCAAATTGGCGTACCAGCTCATGCAGGTGTCCATTACCAAGCCTAAGTATAGAAACAGTCCAAGAAGACAGACTGAGCCAATACATCACAGAGAGGCCAGGTCAGAGTGACTCCTCATCTCCCAGAGATACCAAGTTCAGTACCCAGCACCCATATAAGGTGACTCATAACTGCCTGACTCCAGGTGCAGGGGATCTGACATCCTCTTCTGGCCTCCCTGGGTACCTGCCCAGATACAGAATGCGCACACACACACACACACACACACACACACACACACACACACACTACTTTCACAGAGGCATTATGAAGGGAGTGGCTTTTTTTTTTTTTTAAAGAGTGCAAATGGTAAAGAGAAACAAACTAGAGAACAGTGCTGCCTGCCCACTAGGAGGAAATGTACAGACTTGTCAGACAAAATTATAGAAGTACCATGGCAGCACCAACTCAGTCCACAGTTCCAATAGAACACAGTGCCCTGACATAGCACCTTAGACACTGGTCAGTGAATACCTCTGGCCTCATAACAGACAGGAACTATCCCAGGAAGAGATATAAAAATAAGGCACTCGACTGCCGGAATGGAAGAGCGAGACAAGGAGCTGATCTTAGTGGTAAGCATAAGCCATAATGAGGCCCACGTACTTATAAGGGACAGAGAGGCAGGCGCCTGGCTTACATGTCTGACAGACCGCTCCCTCTCAGCCTGAGGTTCCTGACCTACTAAATGAGAAGGGAATACATGAACCTCACACTTCTTTGAGGAATAACAATTACAATTTAACTTTCTGAACTTGGGAAGTAACAAACAGTTCGGGTCTTCAAGTCTAAAATCATGGTAACCGTGCAGAAAAGTACCTGGGGAAGGACTCCTTCCCAAGTCCCCGTCCCACCCTCCATGAGGAAGAGAGCGGCCACCTGGCTCACCTCTGCCGTGGCCTGAGGAACTTTGCAAACAGTCTCCATGCCTCCAAGCTTCCAGTGCCCATCCTCACTCACAAAAACAGACGATAAGCAGACATTGTTGTGTGTCAGATGTCCCTGGGGGGAAGAAACAAAAATAGAACAGGAAGACTGGCACCCCGATATTTGAAGGTTTTAAACAATTAAATACTAGTCACCACAGACAGATCGATGTGGTCCTTGGCACCTGCAGCAAAGCAAATGGAACTGCGCTTAAAGAGCAAACCAGATGTGGTTAGAAGGGGAAAGCAGGCGATGGAGCTCCGGCTAGCTGGAGGGCAGGGCGAGGAAGACCTCAAAGCCACAGCATAGATGCTGTCCGTTCCATTTCTTGGGGATCAGGAGCCACACGTGTTCTTAAACACACAAGTCTTCAAAGTCTGCACCACAGGCTTCCAATACCTTACACAAAAAGTGAAGATTATGCCATGTTCTTTCCTAAAGTCCTATGGCCGAGATTCTATCGGGAACGCTTGAAAACTTGCTAGTCAGTAGAGGAAAATGGAATCATAAGAACCACCAGAAATTTCCCACAGACCACAGAACAATCAAGTTTAAAA
>BDUI01004618.1:34713-48323 GCA_002335545.1 Apodemus speciosus
ACACAAAACCAGCCAGTGGTGGTTTTGTGGGTGGTGCCATCCCTGGGCTGGTAGTCCTGAGTTCTATTAGAAAGCAAGCTGAGCAAGCCAGAGGAAGCAAGTCAGTAAGTAACATCCYTCCATGGCCTCTGCGTCAGCTCCTGCTTCCTGACCTGCTTGAGTTCCAGTCCTGACCTCCTTAGGTGATGAACAGAAATGTGGAAGTGTAAGCTGAATAAACCCTTTCCTCCCCAACTTACTTCTTGGTCATGATGTTTGTGCAGGAATAGAAACCCTGACTAAGACAACATGAGAATTTCCTGAAAACTGTGTTTGAGGAAAGGGACATAGAAAATGCTGCTTTTGTGTTCATAAAAAAATAAACTGTAAGTGGGCTACTTAATGGTATGATTGAGCCTGTATTTCTGTTCTTAAAGAGTTGCAATGTTTATGTGGAATGTGTGTGTGTGTGTGTGTGTGTGTGTGTGTGTGTGTGTGTCAGGGGTGGGGAGTAAGGGAACAGGATGTTGTGTAGGGAACTTATGTATAAAAATGCTAAAACTCATTTTGTCAGGAAGTGGTAGATTAAACCCTGCAATAATGCATTAACTCTTTCAGGTCACTAAGGGACCAATTAGTGCACTATGCTAAGGGGCACTAAATTGTATCCTACTAGCCTGGAGGAGAGCAGGCATGTCCCGAAGCACTAACTCATATCACCACTGGGAAGAGATTCAAATCTGGGAAGAAGCTGGCTCATTGAATATTAATTGAATGGGTGAATAAATGAAGGGAAGGCAAGGAAGAGCTAACAAGCTAACATGTATTGATTATGTACTATGTGCCAGAGGCTTCCCATTCATTCTCTCATTTAATTCTCATGGCAACTCTGAGACCCCTATTATTATTACTACTACTTTACAGGAAAGGAAATTGAATCCACACCAGAGGCTTGGGTGGCTTTGTGTCTGTCCTATATGCACTGAACTTACACAGTCACTTATTTACTGTAGTCAAGAGCATGGAGTCCCTCTTGGCTCCAGAGTCTTCTTTTGGGATAACTGATTCATAAAATTCTACAATTCAAGACATCTCTTCCTTTCTTTCTCCTTCTTTTTTACTTTGTCCTTTTTCTCCTTCTCGTTCACCTTCTCTTTCTCCTCCTTCTCCTCTTGCCCCTCTTCCTCCTCATTGTGTAGGCCCTACTCTGTAGCTCTGGTTGTCCTGGAACATACTATGGAGTTCAGATTCACAGAGATTTACCTGCCTTTTTCTCCCGAGTGCTGGGATTAAAGGTGTGTGCCATATGTCGAGGCTTTCACTTTCAGGGTATAACTGACCACATTATAAAGGATGTCGTGTCATAAACAGGGAGTAGGAAAAGGGGCTGGTCAGTAAAAACATTTGGGATATTACTCATTTCCAGGCAAATAAAGTGATATACATTCTGGGAAACATTTTTTTTTTTTTTTTACATTTTTAAAAAACGGAACAAACCGAAGGTGAGCAGAATATTTGAATACCTAAGAAGGGTAGAAAGGAAAGCCACCAGGGTAGAAAAGGAGACTGAAGAGGTGGGGGCAGGGAGGGAGTGACGCTGAGGCTACTATTGCTTTTGCTGAGTACATGGAAGACTTTACCTTTTAACCTTGTAGGGGACAAAGGGAGACCTTTGCAGGATGGTTGGTCTAGGCCTCACTCTACCTTGGAGCAAAGTACATTGGTTTTCTAACTTACTTCATTACTGAGAAGTTCTAACCCAATCAGCAAACTAGTACAAACTTGTGAGTGTGGGAAACTGGCAGGAAAAAAAAAAACACAACACTGGGTGGATCTGCTTATTTATCTCTTAATTTTCTTAATATTTTATTTTACTTAAAATGTTATGTTAAATATAATTTAAAATGTCACGTCCCCTTGTTCTTTTCCTCTCTCCAGTCCATCCTGTGTTCCTCACTTTTTGCTCCCTTTTCAAATTCATGACCTTTTTATCCTTTAATTTTTGTTTTACACACACACACACACACACACACACACACACACACACAGAGAGAGAGAGAGAGAGAGAGAGAGAGAGAGAGAGAGAGAGACTTCTTAGTGTTGTTTGTATGTAGATGATTCAGATGATTAAATAACCAATTATGTAGCTCATCCCTGGGAAACATTTTCATTCTCAGTATCGTTTCATTACCTATCGTTGTCTATGCGTGTGACCATGTGAAATGTCTCCAGTGGGTGGTGGTTTGGATGACAGTGGCCCCCATTGGCCCATTGGTCTCCTTAGGCCCTCATAGCCCCCCATAGGGGTTGGGACTATTAGGATGCATGGTCTTGTTGGAGAAAGTACATCCTTGTGGGTAGGCTTTGAAGTTTCAAATGCTCAAGCCAAGCCCAGTGTCTCTCTCCCTGCTGCCTTCAGATCAGAACATAGAGCTCCCGGCTCCTTCCCCAGCACCGTGTTTGCCTGTGTGCTGCCATGCTTTCTGCCATGCTTCTCTCCGTGCTGATAATATACTAAGCCTCTGAACTATGAGCTAGCCCCAATTACATGATTTCTTTTACAAAGGTTGCCATGGTAATGGTGTCTCTACACACCAACAGGACTAAGACATTTCCCTTCCACACTAATGTGTCTATTGGTGTTGCACTTGTTCATGGCTACAGAAGACACTGCCACCTCTCTGCAGACCACCTGGTCGTCTGGCTTACAATCATTTTGCCCTCCCTCCTACCATGTTCCTTGAGTCTAAGATGCAGGAGCTGTGTTGTAGATGTATCTACAGGGGTGGGAACTCCATGATTGGCTGTTCTGTGCCTTTTGGTTCATTTCTTAGATAAATCCTGAGTTGGGAGGAGTTGTTGCTCTGAATATCCCTAATGGGAGGCCAGGCAACTCAACTGTTTAGACAGTTACAGGTTTTGAATACTCAGTTCTCCATGTCTATAATTTTCATTTTTAAAAAGACAGTCTCGAGAATTAAAATGAAAATTCTAAAAAGGAGCCTTTTCTTATTCTTTTCTGCTTCTTCATTTGGGTGTATTTATATTTCAGCTCTCAAAGAATGAGGGGGCAATAATTTTCTTTCTTGAAAGAAAATTCAAACTACTGACATCTTTAAATAGATTTATACCCAAATTATACACTGTAAGTCTACCAGCAACTTCACAAAGAATCATCCACATGGCCTTTTGTATCGGGATCTTTTATATGATACTGAAACTCATGTAGGAGGGAGAAAATAATGATTAGGCTTAAGCAAAGTGAAAAGATATTTTCTCAGCTGGAAGCTGTTAATACTTCAGCTGATAGAGACTTGGAGAATAACTCCTCTGTTGTGTGTTTAACAAATAAATATACAAGCACCAGAATAATTCACAGGCTGAGAAATCACAGGAGGGAGATGGTAGCAGAGCAGATCCGAGACTGATCGTTTTCCTGCTCCTGGGATGCTGTTCTTTTGCCCTAAGCATTAGAGTGACAGCTTCTCTGCAGGTTGGCTCCAGTCCTGTGGGCCTCACTATCTCTGAGTAAATACTATATTGCTGGGACACATAATTGGTGGAAATGCAGGTGGAATGTTTGGGATTTTAACTCCCCTTTGAATATTTAAAATTAAATGTGTTTATTTTTCGAAAGTGATTCATGTTAATACAAAAAATTAGAGGGACTGGAAATGAAGAATTTATATAATAATCCCACTTCTGAGAAATAACAATTAGAACTAGAGACTACTCACTCCCTCTTTTAATCCTACAGAAGTTGTGTGTGTGTGTGAGTGTGTGTGTGTGAGCATTCAAGAGCATGTTTGGGTGAGTGCACCAGAGATTAACCTTGGTTGTCTGTCCTTTGGAGTTAGGGTGGTTTGAATAAGAATGCCCTGCCCAGAGGCTCATATATGTGAATACTTGTTCTCCATTTCCCATTCTCTATTTGGGAAGAATTATGAGGTGTGTCCTTGTTGGAGGAAGTGTTTCAAAAGCCCACACCCCTCCCCAATTAGCTCTCTTTGCCTGGTGGTTGGGTCTCAAGAAGTGAGCTCTCAACTACTGCTTCAGTACCATGCTGCTTGCCTCCTGCCATGCTCCCCTTCATGATGGTCATGGACTCACTCTCTCTGACACTGTAAACTACAACAAACACTTTTTTGTATAAGTTGCCTTGGTCATGGTGCTTTGTCACAGAAATGGAAAAGTAAGCAARATTGGAGCAATCCATTTGCTCTTCTTGGACAAGGCTTCTCATTGKTCTGGAGTTTACAGAGTGGGTTAGGCTTACAGGCTGGTGATGCCCYTCCAGCATCTACCTGAACCTTCCTCCCCTGTGCTGGTATAACAAAGGAGTGCCCTCATGCCTCCTTGGTGTCCTCCTTCCCTGTAGAGAATGATTGAACTCAGATCATTTGCAAGACAAACACCTTACAAATTTAACTATCTTCTCAGCCCTATTGGTGCCTCTTTACTTGAGTGTAAGTCTTAAATCCTTAATAATCAATGTCTCACTTCTCTGAGAGGGTAGGTTGAAGGACTAAGGAAAGAATACCTTTATTTCTTCTACTGTTTTGAATAGTTTGGGAGGAGAGGAGAAAGAAGAAATATGAGCCTTATCATGGGTAAGGGCAGTCTTGGATCATGTTTTCCTTGTCTAGACTCTTAGAAATTTTCCTGAATGAGCAAGCCAGTGAAGGTGTATCTGCCAAGCAAATGACATCANGCCGCACTGGAGTTTTTAATTTGTCTACTAATGAATGCACAGCATGGTACAGATCCCATCCAAAGTGCTGTCAAACTTATCATTCGCTTTAGAGAGACACAGGTATTACTTCCACGTTGCAGAAAACAGAAGCTTCTGATAGCTCGAGCRGGGTCCCAGTCTCTGCAATGTATGGTCAGGGAGCCTTGTGGGCCCAGTGGGAACCGAACCAAGTGGGAGGGACGCATCAGGAAACTGAGCCTCCATGGGTTAAAACTGGAACAGTGTTTCCAGCTGGGCAGTCAGATTGAGTTCCAGGATTTACTGGGACTATGTTCCCCAGCTGGGCTGGACAGTCTTGCATCCTGCCTCCATGCGCCTGGCGGGTGACTGGGAGGATTTGGAATTTCTGGGCCTGAACTGGCAGCGATCTCCTCGAGCCAGGAGTGGGGCTGCTCTGATGAGTAGATAATTAGGATGCTTCTTTCAGCTGCAGATAAAGTCCAGAGCCTCACTCCAGCCATTATCCTGCCAACCCTAATAGAGCCAGATTGATGGATACAGCGCGGAGGGAATTTGGAACATTCTTGCGCACACTATATCACACTCAATAACCGCTCGTGCACAATGTGGGACTTTTATAAGCCATTACAAAATCCATTTTGAAGCGTCTCTGGGTGCGACAGCCAGCTGCAAAGCATCTGAAGTATCCCTGACGTTTGGGCTTTGGTGGAGCTTGTGAGAACATGGGGAATGGAAAGCAATCGCGAGAGCACCCGAGCTGGCCAAGAGAATCGCGGTCGTCGTAAGCTCAGCAGATGGTAGCACCAGAACCCACTGTTCATCTTAGCGTGTACCTCAGCAAGAGCACTAATCCTTCTTGTTAGACAAGAACGGAACCCCCCCTCCCCAAATGCCTTCCATATGTTCTATTGTCTTCCCGGCACTTTAATTCTACCTCAAAAGCCCCCAACTTAGCAACCTTCATATTAATGCTAAACACATTACATCAGTTCTAACACTGATATGTTTAATATGAATACAATTAAAGTTACTCCAACATAATCCTGATGAGATAAACAGCACTGCTTTATTATAAATGTCCCTGCAAGGTCCCTTGTAAAATATTATCAATGCTAATAGGAGCCCCCATCCACCCACCCAGATACTTGGGCTAAACAATGCCACTGCCTCCCTACTAATAACAAATATGTCCAGCGATTTAAACACGGTACATCCAATGTAAACACCATTATAGCTAATGTAAAACAGTTACTGAGCCTCAGCTCCACAAGCCCTTCAACCAGAAAGCTTCGGAAGAGAAAGAACTGTTTCCTCAACAAGGATGCATTACAGCCTGCTGGTGCCATTTGCAATAGATTACTTAAGCCCATAAAGAAATGAAAATTGCAGGCCTGCTTTGAGCCAGAAATGATGAAATTGGAGAGCACAGGCATAGGATAGCACGGCACAAGGCTGCTTCTGCGCCGGGAATGCAGGCCTGTGAGGTTGGGGTGAACCCTCCCTGAGTACAATGGACAGCTAGAGGACCCCAGGACCCAAGCCTTGTTGGTCCTGTTCCAGTCCATGGCTTCTGCCCACACATGCATGAGGCCCAAGACCAGCCTGTCCAGAGCTAATGACTTTCCAGGGCTGGGTTGCTCAAATATGTGCATAAGGTTAGCACTGCACGACCGGGGGCGAGGACCATTGCTATGGTTTCTGCCTTCCATTATGGAACTTTCCTTTCCTTTTTAGACTATAGAGAATGTCAACCCTTTTTGCCAGAGACCAGAGCATTTTCCAGACCCTCTGAAATGAGCGGGGAAAGCCCCACACTAGCCCAAGGCTCGCCGGCAGCAAGCCTTAGTTTCTTACTTTCCCATCTCCCCCTTTCTCTTYATCTCTGTGATTGGCAAGTTCCCTATCATTTTTGAGCACTTCTTTCTGGAAACGTCTTGAGTGTGGTTCCAAGTTTTCATCCTGGCCTCTTCTTTTTCTCTGTTCATCAGACCCACTCCTTTTAGATGGATAGATACCACATYTTGCCTTTGGGGGCCTCTGAAGGGCACCCCTAGTAAAAAAGCAGTTTAAAAATCTTCATTTTGCACAGGTGTGTAAGATGTCTATGGTGACACCATTGAACCAGCCTTCCTGACTTCCCTCAGGATGTCCCGGAGAAACTTGCAGAGGGGAATATTGCCCTTAGGGGACGATCTATGATATTTACTATAACAACCACAGAATTAGAAGGTTCCATTATGACTCAGAGAACAGGAAAGGGATTTCCAAGTGAATTATCCCTCAAATATTTTAACGAACACTAACCACTTCACATTTTTACGATCTCTCTCTTTCTGTCTCTCTTTGTATATGTGTCTGTGTATCTGTGTCTGTCTTTCTCTGTCTCTCTGTCTCTCTGTCTGTCTGTCTGTCTCTGTCTGTCTGTCTGTCTGTCTCTCTCTCTGTGTGCATGTGTGTATAAATGCTCACAGTGACAAAAGAGACTCTCAGCTTTCCTGGAGCTGGAGTTCTAGGCTGCTGTGAGTTGCCCGGTGTGGGTGCTAGGAACCAAACTTATATCCTCTGCAAGAGCACCAAGTACACTTAACCACTGAGACATCTCTACAGCCTCTACCTCNTTTTTTTTTCAAAAATATTTAAGGTAACAGTTCTCTATTGCAATTTAGTTTCAATCAATCAATCTCTTCTATGATGGTGGGAGCAGGTCTGGGTCCTATGTGCCAGATAAGCACTCTTCTACTGACCTATATCTCTAKCCCCTTTTTATCTCTTATTTCGAGATAACATCTCTCATTAACTTTCTCAGGCTAGAGTTGATCTCATGTCTTCTTGCCTCTGAAGCATCTGGATTGATAGGCCTTCCTTTACGTCATTTAATTTTTTAAGAACCTGTATTATTTCTCCTTGGGAATTCATGCTGGCTCTGGAGGGGTATTTTTTTTCAACCTGTAAGATTTCCTTTTTATTTTCCTAAGTGAGAGCCCATGTAGAATATCACATTATCAATATTTCTATGATCACATTAATATTGCCCTAGTGGTATGGCCCAAATGACCAGGCAGCTGATTGACAGAAGAAGAAAGAACATTTTAATTGTAGGTTATGGAAGGTGGATTCAGGGAAACAAAAGTCTATCAGGACAGTTATTCTGTGAATGGCCTTAATAATCAAATCTGGTTTTGTTTTGTTCTTTAACCTTGGTTTATGAGCTGCAGGATCTATAATTTCCATCTCTGTCCCTTTGTGTAACTGCTGTACCATCTCACCACCATTGTGGCTGGCTGGGCCTTGTTAATAACACACTGGTGGATTTTAACTTTCTGYATATTCACACAAAGATTCTGTTTAGAAGGCATAGTGTTGCCACTGGAAAGTCTCTGCATTCTGCCCAAAATTAGGCAAACTCTAGGGTTCTTAAAAGCTACTCAACTGATAGTGTGGGTTGTGAATCCACAGGATACTGTTGGAACTGGAAAGGAAAAGCCAGTTCTTTCTTGACATGACCTCGTGATTAATCTGAGCCATCCTGCCAACTTTGGAACTCTAAATGGGCAGGAAGGGAGTGAAACAGAATTTCTCTTATGGCCCACCCCCACAGGGATTGCTCAGTATTTCTGGAACATTCTTTTTCTGCTTCTTAGATTCCTCTTTTAGAAATGTTATTCATTTTCTTTGTTCCCTAGAATTTGAGGTTCAGTTCAGATGGCAATTCCTTAGTGTGGCTTCTCTAGGTCCCCATTTAGGTCTGTTTGCTTCTCTTCTGAACTTTCAAAGTGCTAGCATTTAATGTACCCACCAGGACTAGAGCTTCAGGCAAGATGAGAGCTATTCTCATTTCTCTCTCTCTCTCTTTTTTTTCTTCCTAAACTCCTTTGAAGATTATGGCCATGTTTCCAGCCAGTGAAAGAGAAAGGAGACTTGTCCCCAGTTATCAAATAAAATAGAAACAGCCCATCAGAAATGGGAATATACTGATGAACATTTATGCCTTGTGCCACTAGGAAATCTTATTTTATTTTTCAGTGTTTGATATATGTAAAAAGATCCTGCTAGACACAAGAAATGTAAAGAAGGACAATAGCAAAACATTTTATGATACTTGTGAGGTATCAGAAGATGGTCCAAGCTCTTGGCAGCTATTATTCATTTAATCCTTAAGACAACGTGATAAGATTGGCACGATTATTATCTCTGTTTATTTTGTGGGAGCATTGTGAATTCAAGCAACCTTCCAAGGTTATACAAGCTGTAAGTGGCAGAGCTGGGATTTGAACAAGGGCAGTGTGACTCCAAGAAAAATAAGACTTAATCTCTTAGCCTCCAAATATTTACAACCTGAGGGATTTAACTAGAGTGGAAATGGGATACTTTTTCAGTCTATTCCAGATACATTCCCTAGAAATGAGTGTAACCAGCAACAGGAATCTTTGAGTTTCCGGTTAGAGCATTATTGCATGAAGTCACAGCTGAGGCCAGTGGCTAGATGCTGGTTTCTCAGCAGGCCCTAGGAGGAGAGTCCATTCTCACCATGGGCTGAGCTGGGCCCTCAGTTAAACTGTAAGGATTCCCACAGAGGGGATTATTGGGCACTGTTCATCAGAAGTGACCAGGATGTTTACTGTCTATGGAACATAGCTTTATTCTTCCAGACTCACCTTATGTTCACCAGTAAAACTAATGGCACAGTGCTGTTCTCGTGGTATTGCCTCACTACCTCATGAGAAGCACCCTGAGGAGATGCTGTAGTATAAATGACCATTTTGGATATTTCCTTAGAATTTCTTCTCAAAACAATAGTTCATGTGGCTGCTGAGAAGCCACTGAACTGAAGCCTCATGAGAGGGTAGCCAAATGTTAGGATGGCATTGCAGTCTCCATGAGCATTTCCCTAGGGATCCAAGAATGTTTGGAGTAACCCTCCATCTTAAACACTGTGCTTTTTGTTTTCTTGCTTTTTTCCAAATAGGTTTTCTGAGAAAGAGGTTTAAGGGCTTCTCTGGAGATGAATGACCATATAATCATCTGCTCTGGGGGCAAATGGTTCCCGAGCTCTGGCATAAATCTGAGAGGTTGTTGCCTTAGAAACAAGAAATGTTTTGTAATTCTCTTTCCCGGACAACCATTTAGGGTCTCTAATTTGCTCTCTTCTACCCACAGTTKCTAAACCTTTAACCCCAGGTGAGAAATCTTGATCCTCTCCCCCCAGTGAGGATGATAACAAATATCCTTTCTCATTTCCACAGACATTAAGCACATGGCAGGGACTGACCCTCTTCTTAAGAGAGGTCCAATTGTGATGGTGGTAAGGAAATAAGCCACGACAGGACCCTTGAGGGTTCGATGACATTTGTCCTGTTTTTCTTGTTACTGCAGAGTTTCCTAGGAGGCAGGATTTTTCATTGTAAAGCCTAAATGATCCTCTCGGGGACATGAGCAGTCCTCCAGGTGAGAATTCAGAGCTCCATGGTGCTTCTGATTCCACCCAGCCCTAGAATCATCTATGGAGGGCAGCTTAGGGCACAGTTCCTGCTGGGTCTTCCAGTGCTTATTCTTTTAGAGATTCCCTTGGAGCAGACAGCTACATTACAGAAGCTGTTGGAAATATTACGTATGGCCAGATTCAGTCCAGCTCATTCAGCTTCAGTCAATTTATCAAGCTTTCATGGAGTTCCTATAAATGCATGGCAGTGCGCTAGGAAGTTGGAGATACAAAGATGAATAAGACATAGTCTTGCTCACTGGGGCTCTTAGTCTAATGGGAAGCACGAAAGTACAGACAAAGGGGCATCTGTCAGCAGGAGGGATGCTGGAACCAAAATGGCAGRCATAGAGAGGGGGCATTCATGCAACCATTAACTATCTGAGGTCAAGGAAGGCTTCATGCAGTGGAGGAGGATGGGAGCTTGCGTAGATGTCTGACAGTTGGAGGGAAGAACGTTTCTGGCAGATGTGATAGTGTATGGAGAAAGCAGAGAGGAGGAATGATCTGGTTGAGTAGAAGTTCATGAATATCTAAAGAGCCACAAATGTGGTTGGAACATGAGGTGTGAAGTGGAAGAGAGGTGACTAGGGAAAAAGGCACATTTATAACAGTCGCCATTTGGTACCTTCATAACTGGTGACTTTGTGAGAGTGGTCCTCTTTTATGAAAGTCSGGGTTCCTTTCTTCTTCTTTTCCCCCCTTTTCTTTTCCCTCTMCCTCCGGTCCTGCTCATTCCACCGCCCTCTCCAGTCCGCTCACTCCAGCCCATAGATTTTTTTTATTTGTTTCTTGTTATGGATGGTTGTGAGCCACCATGTGGTTGCTGGGATTCGAACTCATGATCTCCTCCAGGTTAGCAGTCAGTGCTCTTAACTGCTGAGCCATCTCACCAGCCTGTGGGGTTCCTTTTATCTCGTTTCTCTGATCAGTGGCTTATTTGTGMATAGTACCATGGTAAAATTCTAGCTAAAGGCAGTAAGGAGTGGTACATATATTGAGGATCTGTCCAAAAGAAACTCTATTCTTCTGYTTCATRTCTGCACATATGGCAGCTATCTTGTGACCAYGAGAATAGGAGACTTGATGGCAAGCTGATTGGCTGATGATAGTGAAGAAGGGAGATGGAAAGAGATCACCATATGTCCTAGTTTGTTGTCTGTTGCAGTGATAAAAGGCTGGCTAAAAACAACTGAGGGAGGAAAGAGTTTGTTTGGCTTAAAAAATACAGTGTGTCGTTGGGGGAATCCAATACAGGAACTCAAGGCAGGAACCTAGAAGCAGGAACAGAGCCAGAGACCACTGAGGGATACTCCTTACTGGCTTGTTCCCAGGCTCACATTCAACTACCTATTTTATAGTTCCCAGAACTACATACCCTGGGGTGCTGCTGCTCACTGTGGTATGAGCCCTTCTGCATCAATCATTTATCAAGAAAATGCTCCCAAGGCGTTCTTACGGTCAAGCCCAATAANAGTTCTAGGCTGCTGTGAGTTGCCCGGTGTGGGTGCTAGGAACCAAACTTATATCCTCTGCAAGAGCACCAAGTACACTTAACCACTGAGACATCTCTACAGCCTCTACCTCACTGTTTAACTACTTTTATGGGAAAAGTACTCATTTCTATGGATCAGAGAACATTTTACAACCGAGAAATACTCATTTTCGGGGGGGGGGGAGCAGGGTGGCTCTGAGAACAAGAATCTGAACATATCCGTCAAATCATGTGCTGGGGTGTTCAGTAAAACTTAAGATGGTCATCTTTGGTGCTTTTGACATTTGGGATAACATTGTTCTTTGTGGTGTGATCTGGAAATGAATTTAAGGCAAACTCAGATGTAAATTCTTGTTTTCTTCCTTAACTGACTGGGTGGTCCCCTCTGCAGGAATGTAAGACATCTAAGCATCAGTTTCCTCATCGTACAGTGGGATTGGTGGCACGATGTCTGAGGCCCGGTGGCACACCAGCTAGGTTTTGCAAATGTTTATTCCTGATGCCAAGTTTTGGCTGTCATGCTTCTCATTTGAGTCCTGTATCAAGCACCTTCTCKTAGAATGAGCCTGTGAGTGTGCAGAGCCGGGACAGGGTCTCATTTCCCCAAAGTATGGAAAAATGGAGAGCTGGGCTTTTATTCCTGCTAAACATCATATTATTAATGCCAGGCAGCTCTTTCCTAATAAAACCCCAAGCCATGTAAACACCAGTATAGCTTTCAATTTGTAGTCAGATTAAATGCCAGCAGCGTTTGGTTCTTATTTTATTTTACTTTTTAATTTTATTTTTATTATTTTTAAACTGAAATCTTTACAGCGGATTTGAAAGCAAACTATTTTCTGCTTTTGGAGAAATGTAGGTTTTGGAAAGTGAGTTTTAGAATGTTTCAGCTTCMATCACAGTGGAAGGGAGAAGAAAACCAAGAAAAAATAAAATAAAATAAAGCTTAGTCAACTCATATGATAGAATTTCTGCACCTGGATTCACGATCTCCTTTACGCTGTGGACTGAAGTGCRCGGGAAGGAGCTGGATTTGTCCTGAACACTATTTTATGTCTCTGGAAAAGCAGGTGTTTATTGTTGTCCTGTACGCTGCAGCCCTCCATCTGAGCCATCCCAGGAAAGAGATCATTTCATAGAGAGGGGAGACTAATTCTCCACCCAGCAAATTCATAGCACCATCACGGTTTCTTCTGGTTCAGTTTAGGACGATAGATTCTGCACCCAGTGGTTGTGTCATCTAACTGATTTAAAAATATTAAGATTGTCTGTTTTTTTTCTTCCATCTGCGGTAACTCAGGTAGGCAGAAGAAAGGGTACAGCCACAGAGCAGTCATGGGCAGTTGGTGGAGCTGCCAGGGAGGTAGGTCGGTGGAACACAAGAGCTAGCTAGCTCCAGGCTTTCTCAAGAGGSATAGAAGTTGGGCAGCTTAGCAAAGCACTCTCGGGAAAACGCCAGCTGGCAGCATGGTGGCAGCAGTTCTAGGAGCACGGCCAGGAACTCGGGGAGAGCGCCCAAGAAGGAGCAAGCGTGCATTTTAAAATTTCATGCAACAAGTGGGAATTTAGCAAATCTGTGAAGTTACAGTGGGGACCTCCACTTGTTCTTTGGTGATGAAGAGGCTCACAAAAATGGGACCTTCATCCACTTACACTCCCTGCTCTTTACAAATGCCATGACAACCTACCAGACCAAGGTTGTTGGCCCAGGGTGGGCCCAGGGAAAAGCATTTTATGTTCACTACTACTTGGCCCATCTGTATCGTCCTGGATAATCTCACAAAGAACAGGCACTAATAAAGTTTAGGAAGACCATCTCCCAGTTCGCATGGTGACAGAATGTAAAAAGAAAGGGGTGACTGGATAAAAAGCCACGACCTGCAACCCAGATGAGCTCTCTCCTTTGCACCATAGCAGGAATGGCAAAATCAGTTGAACCGGGT
>BDUI01004618.1:50124-60559 GCA_002335545.1 Apodemus speciosus
AAAAATACAATTTAACCTAGGCACTGTATTAAGTATACTATTTTAACTTTAAAGCCTTATAAAAGGGAAATGAAGAAAATGATTGATAGACTAATGAATGCAAGTATGTGTCTGCATATATGTTCACTCACCTGTATGTGCATGGTTTTGTCTGCCAAAGACCTAGGTCACGGTGTTCTGCAAACACTCTCCTTTTTTTTCCTACTGGCTTTTTCACTGACTCTGCAGCTCTCTGATTAGGCCAGGCTGGTCGGCTAGCACAGGGATCCTCCTGTCTCAACATCTCCAGCGCTGAGATTTCAAGTAGATATCACTATACCCAACTCTTTTTGCAGGCACTGGGGATCCAAATTCAGGTCTTTGTGTTTGTGTCACAAGCATTTTATTGACTAATCGTCTTCCCATCCCTCTGATCCATTTTAGATAGGAGACAAATTAGTTTCTGAAATAGTAAGTTGAGAAAAATACTTAGTTTCAAAACACTGGAGTTTCATTAAATTTGGGGCCTTGAGTGAGTGTCAAATATGAGCAGTATTGACTAAATGCTGAGAAAATAATAGTGAGTGCTGTAAAGACAGATGACCTGGATTAGGTGGGAGCAGAGAAGGGACAACCCACAAGTTGTCCTCTGCCTTCCACAGGCATGCCYGCACACAAGACAAACATAAATGTAAAAAGTTAAAGATACAAATGGTGTTACTGGTTGCTTTTTGTTTTGCCTTCTCCATGGATTGCCTTCTGTATCTTTTGTTTTTGTTTGGTTTGGTTTTGGTTTTCTTTTGGGGGGGTTYGTTATTTTATTTATTATTTACGTTTCAAATGTCCCCCTTCCCTGTCTCTTCTGCAAACTCTCCATGCCATTCCTTCTCCCCTTTGCCTCTGAGAGAGTGCTCCCCAACCCACTCACCCACTCCCACCTCACCCCTCTAGCATATTGTTTTATATCATTAACCTCTATGTACCCTCTCTACCCTGGGTACAACAACTGTTGGTATAGGTCCCTTCATCTTTGTCTACGTGTAGACGAACCGCCCCATAACCCCCAGCAGCCGTTGCCCGTGGACTCTCCAGTCTCATCACTGACTGATCTACTTCATCATAGACTAATTTCTTTAATAAATGGTATTATCTATCTCTCAGCTCCAAAAGAACTGCTACCAATTTTTGATTTTTTTTTCTGCCTTAGAATTCCACAGATTTTTACTCATATCTGTAACTGACCGTGGCTGGGCCAGCCTGTGTGGTTTCTGCTTTATATATATGTCTTAGGTTTTTAGCTTGAATGTCCATTTTACATTTCCCTTGCTGTTCAAATGCAATAACTCACCACCATATGTAATTTGTTTCTGAACGATGAGATTCTCTTTGGGTTTCTCTTTTCATATATTTTGGGGGTAGAGGGTTACGGCTGTTCTAGTTCTTCCTTTCTGAACGCTGGGTACCTGTGTATTGCATCTCCATGGATCGCCTTCTGTATCTATCATCCTCTCTATATTTTACAGCCTTGTTATTGTCTATTTTATTTTGTATGAGTTAGTCTTCTCTCCTTAGTCTCATTTTTTAAGTCATACTAATATTACATTTTTTCTGCTGTGACTTTCAACCCATAAATTTTATTTTCTAAGACTTACAGTTCTTTATGATGTACCTAGTGCCTTGGCATAATTTCTCGAGTGAGATTTGCTTTGTGTTGGTGCTCTTTTCTTAATTTTGTGTTATCCTAAACTGTTAAGATTACTGATTGATACTTATCTGAGGTAGGCTCTATGGAGTATCGGTAACTGAGTTAGAGCAATGNATATCTACTCTGCGTGATGTTGGACTAAGGTGATTGGATGGATGATTTTAAGGTAGTTTGTGTCTTAGTTTTGTTTCCTGTTGCTGTAATAAAGGAATGAGTGTTGATTTGGCTCACCATTCCAGAGCACAGCCCATCATTGTGTAGAGAAGTCAAAGCAGCAGGAGTTGAAGTRGCTAGYACATCACATTCACAATCATGAACAGACCAATGAAGAGATACTTTCATGCTCATCCTACTTCCTGTCATTTTATATGGCTGGATTCCGGTCAGGGAATGGAGCCACCCACAGTGGGTGAATCYTYCTACCTCAATTAGCATAATAAAGATAATTCAGCATGGAGTAGTGATATGAACCTTTGATCCCAACATGTGGGAGGCAGAGGCAGGCAGTTTCGTGGGTCTTTAAGGCCAACCTGGTCTATATAGTGACTTCCAGGACAGCCAGAGTTACATAGTGAGACCCTGTTTTGAACAGCCTTCCTCCCAACCACCAGACAAACAAACAAGCATAATTCCCCACTGAGATTAACACAGACCAATCTAATCTAGACAATTTCTCTCTGAGATTCCCTTCCCAGATGATTATAGTGTCAAATTGAAAATTAAAAGTAACCATYCTGTCATAACTTCTCTAGCTAAGRTGACTTGATGAAGGTAGGTGGATGGTCCTACCTCCATGCCTGATTATGGCCAGCCCTGAGAGTAGTACTTTTGCTCCTGAGATATATTGTCTAGCCTGCCATCTTCCTTAGAAAATTCTTGTAGGGGTACTACTAGTGGCTGTCTCTGTTAATGGGAATTTTATCTTTAACTGCTGAATTTTGAGTCARTGATCCATACATAGATATTCCAGTCTTGCTTTGGTCAAGAGCTCTGATTTAAACTAAATAAATTATCTGGGCATGATGATGCAGGTCTATAATACCAGTACTCAGAAGGTTGAGGCCGGAGGATTATGAGTTCAAGGCCAGGCTCAGATACATAGTAAGTTCCAGGCAAGTCTGGTTTTTTTGCACAACCCTATTTCTCTATGCCCCCTGAAAACCCACCTGGAACTTACAGAATAAAAAATGATGCCCAATTGGATAAGAATACAATGTAGTATTTATTAATTTCTGCAATGAAGCTGGACATCCTCTAGTCCTTTTCTTTATTTGCCAATACATGTAGTCATGGACTCTTCTGTCATTAGGTTGGGTAGGTAGGTCATAAGCAACRGCATCTACTGATCTTACTGTCAGGGACTGTTCATACACAACATGCTAAGAGACGACCGGCGTTGGAGCAGTAAGAGTTGTTTTAAGGCTGTCCTTCGGAGGGAATAGTGYATGTCTCTCTCACTGGTACAGAAGTGATATAGCAGGAGACATTTTGCTTGATGTCAAAATACTAGCAAACCCACTTCCCAGTGCAGGTGTCCTTTGAACTTACAGAAGGATTAGACCATAGGTAGAAGGGGAGAATTTGCATGGCCCTTTGTCATTCTGTTGATTATTATCTCASWTAAAACTTTTTAATTAATGAAATRAGAGTGTTTTTGCAAACTGAAATAACTCCAAGGCTTATTATTGAGGAATTCTTGAAGGAGTTATGGGACTGATCTGCATGTCTCCACCGAGGGTTTTGTTAATGGAAACTGGGGAGAAAGTATAAAATTGYTTTCTGGGGGCATGCTCTAGAATCGGCTCATAAAGTCAAACAGTAACTCCTTCTGCTTGGATATTTAGCTCAAGATATGGGAGTGCCCTCTGCATCCTGGATGATCATAGCCCCCTGGAGAAGTTGGTTGATCTCTTCAAATCTCATTTTCCCATCTGATAGTGTAGCTGATTGCAGTAAACGCCCCATGAGCGCACATCAAGTACTCAAGAAGAGGACGAACCTGCATAGCATGGAAACCTCACCTCTTTTCACCAGCAAAGGGGNGTGGGCAGGACAGGAGGACCCCAATTTGGCTTGGTGTTCTAGCAGCAGCTGACACCCAGTGTCCCACATGTCACGATTTGTTGTGTGGAAATGTGACTCACTGTCTCCCTCTCCCCACCCATGACCACTTAGTTTGCCATCTGCTGCCCTATCTTATTAGGTAGGATGAGAAGTCCTCCCTGCCTGGGTTCTATCTCCTGTCATTCTGAAAGTTACTGGACCTCCACAGGCTGTTCCATGATAATCTTGAGGACTGTCATGGATGCAAAAATTTCTTGTAGTGGTGGGATTGGCCAGTATGGTGGGTCTGCTCAGCACCCAAAGAAGTASTGATCTTATTCTCGAATGCTGAAGAATTTTACAGATATGGGTTTCTGGGTTGTCTTTAAATGATCTGATGACACTGGACCATGTTCTTACAGTCATCTAGAAGCATCTGCCCTCTTTAGAAGGTTACAGTTCATACACTTCTTGATTTTCCTTGACTTAGCCTATGCCAGCACTTATACGGTAAGCCCAGCACCTGCAAAATTTGCGTGGGTAATTACTTCTTAATCAAAGGGCTGTTGAGTCAACCTTTTTGGGTGACTATTTTTGGAATATGCAGTAGGTAGTGGCATCATGTCAAATGCTGGAGATATATAGGCAGAGAGGTGCTTCTATTCCTAAGATGATCCCAGCTGGGCGGAGAGAATAAAAATCCCAGCAAACAGAAGTAACACCTARTAATATACACCTCATCTATGTGTATGACACAACATATATGAACCAGCATATAAGAAATGCAACCAAACCTAGTGCATGTTTRGGAAGCAAATACTGATTCTATGTAAWGGTTGTCTGTGAAAAAGTATTTGGGCTGCTTTTTAATGGATCTATAGGCTTTTARTTAGAGGATGTATGAAAAAAATGGACTCTCCAGAAATGGTATGGCTTCAAGCAAGCCAGAATACAGAGATGGACAAAGCAGGAGGGATATCAGCACTGAAACCCCTGCTGCTGGAGACTCTGCCTTCATTCTTAGTAGCTGGGAAACCTGGCTTATGGTGAGATCTGCAGTGCTAGGTTTGGGATGCATCCTTTGTCCAGAGAGAAGCTGCTTTGAGTTTCAACAAGGACTGCTAGGATCAAAGTAAAGGTTTTATTGGATTATATTTTTTTATCCTTGAGCTGGATAGATTAAAATGAGAGAAATGAAGAGGAGCTGAGACTTCTGGTTACCCTTTATATATGAATCTCTGTGAACTGAAGAAAAGGCATCAGAATATTTATGAGCTTTACCTGCTAAAACTTAAATTTAAAAATCTCCAGTGCTCTATGTCTTGATGTGTGCCCGTTTATTCATTATCCCATAGCTGCTGAAACCTTTCTGACTAAAGAGACTTGAATCCTTCTTTTATTTGGTTAGTTTTGAGATGCTCTATTCTCTCATTTTTTGAATTCTTAATACACAAAAATATTAGAGGTTCTAGACCATTCCTCACGTGTTTCTCATCTGTTTAATTCTTTGCCATGTTTATCGCTTATGGTTCGAGTTCGGGGACACTTCTAGAACCAGTACTGGAATTAAATCCTTTAGTTTTTATACACAATTTGCCACATACTAGATTGGTTGTGTTTTAAAAGGCACCTGTCATTATTAATCACTAATAACCATTTTATGTTGTTGAAGATAGCATTATAAACAGTTTTAAAAAGAAATTGTGTGAAGTAGTCCCACATTACTCTGCAGAAATATGCCAACAAGAAGTCAAGTTTTTTTTTTTTTCATTTTAAGGCAAAGAAAACTGAGGCTCAAAGGTTTATGAAACTTGTCGAAAGTTCCCACTATAGCTTGGGGAAACACTTGCAATAGTTTTTCTCACTGTGTGACCTCAGGAAAAATTTAAAAAGGTGGCTTTATCCCCTTGCTCATATCATGAAGAGAGGAAAGGCAGGCATGCGGAGAACTTATAATGAGGGGGCTGAAACCAAAGATGCCAAACACTAAAAAGAAAAAGCATGTGTTCTATTAATGCTTCCATTCCTACAGCTTCAACTTTCTGAGTCTGGACCAAGTTTGTTGGGTTTAGAGAAGGCACTACTACAGCATACCACTTAATCCCAAATTGGTGTGCTAGGCTCCGGACCAGAACAGCTACACCCAAACACTTCACTGGTGAGCTTATATGTCTCATTTCTTGTTTGTCAAATACATGCTATAGAACTCTCAAGGAAGTGGGAAAAAGAAGGGAGTGTCATTTTGGGGGGGGAGGGGCGGCTGGAGAAATGAGGGTTTGGGTCCAGCATGGGCAGTACATTTTAGCCACCTATTCTTCTGGGCTTTCCACGGTACCAGGCACCAGTGAAGAATGGAAGACCACCTTTTGTGGACTCACCATTTTCCTTATGCTGCTGCTGGGGTGAGGCATAGATGTCCTACCTCACTGTAGTCACTGATAGAATAAACCCGGTTTTCTTACCTCATTCTCAGATTTTTACCTCTCTGGACTCAGGCAAGCTTTTCCTCCTTTTCCTAAAGTTGAAAAAAGTCTAGAGATAAAGATATTGATTTTGACAGCTTAGAAATACTTTAAAACAGCCTCATATTCATACAAAGAACAGGAGGAAAGTGAATTTTCAAAAGCTAACTCAAAGGTATTGTGCGTTGATTGTAGAAAGAACTGGCCTTGATTTCTCATGAGTTTTGTGCATCTAGAGAAAAGGGAAACCTCTAAGCCTTAGATTCTAAGAGTATCCAGGCTAGCCGACTAGGACACTTTCCCAGGACCTTGCTGGTTCCAGTTTTACATGACCCTTAAACCTCTGCACAGAATCTTAGTCTGGCCTGGATCCCGTGTGCTCTGAACTTTTCCTGTTCCTACCCATTTGATCTTGTGGAAAAGAAAAAGCCACAGCAAGAGAGGATGTTGGGTATTGTTGAAGACTTCCTCTTTGTAGCTTCTTCTGCTGTGTATCTGGGCTTGGCAGCACCTGACTTTGCTATAGAAAAACAGTTGGGTAAGATTATGGCATCACTGATCACTGGGCGTTTATAAAGAACAGGAACAGTGATGCAGCTCAATAGGATGACAGGTGGTGCTCTTCTTTTCTACTCTGTGAGTCAGCAGCATGACAAACTCTGAGACAGCCACGGGGGTGGTGTAGGACTTGAGGGTGGCATCCCGTGACTGCACTGGGCATTGAGTTTGGTTTTGGAATGCTACAGTGTGCGGGAGACAGGAAGAGATTTGATTGTGTTCAAAGGGGAGTGATGAGCACTGGGAAGGAATCACTCAAACTCTTGATGCATTGACCGTGCATTCTTTACAGAAGAACCTGACACAACAGTGACTCCAGCAGCCTATCTTCATTGCAAGCAGAAAACACAAATGATACCAGAGATGAGTTCTTTAAACCAGTAACTTTGAAAATCATAAGCAACTGTGGTACTGTAAAGGACTGTTAGAAAGATGAAATAGTAGGCCAGATGACCACGGAAAACAGATTATGTGGTTGTCTGGCTTCATGGGGTCTTGACAGTGACCCATTTGAATAGCTACATACACAGCTAACAGCTACAGTTAGCACTTCTTCCATGTTCCCTGTCTCTATTTAATCCTGTGCAAGCTGGCTTCTATTCAAGCTCCACCATGGAGATTGCTTCCATCAAAGTCACTGGTAGCTCTCATTTGCTAAACTCCAATCTTCTCCATCCTTGTGGTGTTTCACATTTCAGAGACATCAAGCACAACATAACTTTTTGGAACTAGCATCTTCTCTTGACTGCCATGACATCTAACACACCCAGTTCTTCCAACCTTATTGGCCTTTTTATTCTGCAGTTCCTTAGCGATTCTATTTCTTTTCACTATCTACATGCTGGGGAGCCTCAGGCCTTAGGAGTTCCTTATTGTTTCTACCTCAGTTAATTCTATTTAGTGGCTTTAAAGTGTGTCTGCAGATCCCTTGGCATTCTTCCCATCTCTAGGTTTCATTCCCTGGAGTTTGGATTGAACACAAGGATTTGTTAATAATCTATAGGACACAACAAAAGAATTGATTTAACATTGAAGGGAAAGTTAAAAAAAAATAAATAAAAAGGCCACAAAGCTCCCGTTTGCTTCTCTTGGGGTTCTGGTCTTTGACAACGTGTGCTGGCAGCATTGACAAGAGCAGTTAGCAAGCCAATCTTTTAGAGAAACCGTGAATAGTACTTTAGCTAAGGACCCATGGATTTGGGGGCATAGACGATCTTTTATCGTTTTGCTTGTCATTATTTATTTATTTTGTGGTGTTAGCAATCAAACCCAGGAGCTTGTGCATTATTAGGCAAACAGCGTTATAGCCCAAACATGYGGTTTCTCCAGACAATATTTAAGGCTGGCTTTGAACTGATGATTTTACTGTCTCCCCTTTTCTAGTGCTGGGAGTATAGAATATGCCGTGATCCTGGGCTTGCTTGTCAAATTTTAAACTTAAAGAATGCATGAGCATCATGAAATGTTTTATTTCTCGTAACTAGATTTGGGGTGGTTTGTTACATACTGGTGTAAGCGATATTGTCCTTAGGAGGCCTCATTTTGTCCTACACCATCGAGTATCACATGTAAATGCTCACGGGTCCAAGTCTGCTCTCCAGACCTGATCTTTTCCTCCAGACTCTACTCTTAAATCCAATTACCCAAGTGTCAACATTAACTTTTCATGTATTCAAGAAGAAACATCTGAAATTTAATGTGTTCCAGAAATCTTGGCAGCAAGCCTTGACCTCAACTCTGCTGCTTGCCTTTTCCTCGTCTCTATATACATCCCATTTTTCAAGTCAAAATTCTACTAGTTTTATTTCTACCCTTTGCTCCCAAGATGACATCATGTCACAGCAAGTTTTTAAAGTCACATTAAAGTCTATCTGAATGGGTCTCCCTCTTTCCAAGTCATCTCTCATGATCCTTCACCAAATGCTACCTTCCAAATAGAAGCTTGCAACGTGGAACCTGAACCTGCAGAGGGGTGTGATGTGAATCGCACACAAAGGCACACGACTGGCTTTGTGACTTAGGTTTCACCACCATTGCCATGTTCTATCAACTAGAAGCAAATCACTTAAGTCTGGGTCATACTTAAAGAGAAGAAATTACGCATGGCCACAAGCACCATAAGTCAGATGGCCATAAGCACTCTAAGTTGGGATCTGTCTGATGTTATCTATTACAGGGATACAGAATAAGTCTTCAAATAATATCACATCATCTTACCCCTCCCTAAAAACTCCTAAAGACATTTGTTGCTCTTTAAAATGAAATACAGTTGCTTGTTGTTTGCAAAATCCTACATGTTGAACCCTGTCCTACCTCTGACCTATTTATTATTATTATTATTATTATTATTATTATTATTATTATTATTATTATTATTATTATTTATTATACTTTCTTGTCTCCATTTTGTTCCAGTGACCTGCTTCTCTCTCTGCTCACTGCATTATTGCTTATACTCCTTCCCTGGGTTTTGCATAGATATTTCAGCCTATGCATCTCTTTTTGGTTTATCTCTCCAGGTCTTCTTCACTTCAAGGTCACATCCAGTCATGCCCCCATGACTCAGCCAGACAGAGATCTCCAAGTCCAACACACAATTTCTTTCAAGTTTTTGTAGTATTCTTACCTCTGTATGGTCATTAAGTTTTCGCTCTTTGTTCTTCCCTTCCATAGTATAATTGATTGATTCTTTGGTTCTGGTTTTTGCTCATTCTGTCTGTATCTTCAGCAACACCAGTCTTCTTACCAGAGACTTCTGAATGCACTTTCCGTTATTAAGTTTATGACAATAGCTAATGCTTATATGACATTCATAAGGTGCAGATACAGTTTCAAATGCCTTATAAACATCTGCTCATTTAGTTATTCTTCCCACATTCTAGGGAAAGAAAAGGGAAGCATAGAAAAACAAGTGAGTTGCTCAAGATGGCATAGATACTAAGTCGCAAAGTGATTTAATGGTGATTTCATCTTAGAACAGCCGGCTCCCAATCTTGACAAGAAAATGTATATAAATTTGCCCCTATATTACTCAAAACAGGATTAGGCTGCTTACCAGAGCTGGAGAATCTCCATTAGTATCAGGCATTGTTCTCAAAAGTATGCTCACCTTRGAGCCTCTCAATTTGCTTTTTGTATTCATTAATTATATTTCTACCATTTTACTGCCCATGTTCCAACTTTATGTGAAGACAGCATTGAAATGTGAAGAAAAACAGTCTCCAAAATGTCCACCCTGTAACAGATAATTGTTTGTTTGTAAATATCTTTCAGAACTTCCCTGTGGTAGTACTGAGGTAGCTTTCAGAAGTTGTCCTGGATTTCCAGCAGGAAGAGAACAAGTCTCAGCTGGATTATGATCGAAAAAATATTCCTTTGCTCCAAAGATGTTATTGACTCCATGATGCTTTCTGCTTTTCAATATCCAATGCCTCCTTGACTGTGGCAGAGAAGTGTTTGCCATGTAATTGATTCCTTGACTTGTCCATGAGGAGCTATACCTACAGACATGGCTCCACTGTCCCAGTGTCTACTTGCTATAGGGTTGGGACACACATTTTTGAACAGAGCTGGTTATGTTCCAGGGAGAAATGTCTCCTGCCCTGACAATGATAAAACAGTAGAAAACAGAGTTACATCAGCCACGAAGTATGAGATAGATAGACATTAATGGCTTCCCATTCCTTCC